>AP025061.1:29393922-29441694 GCA_036186865.1 Eustoma russellianum
TTAACCACCTTTGAAAACTTTCGAATGAGCCCAGGCAGCCCAGCCTCTAGCATGAATCCGCAGAGTGAAAGAAGATTTGCTGCAAGTAATGTCATGATCACGTCAGTATCTCCCGTTCCAATCCATGCACATGTAAAGAGAGATCCAAGATTAAATGATTGTAAGAGATATGGCAAAAACATAGAAACCACAAGAAGTAAAATCATACCGAGTCTGCCTGCATCCAGAGGATACAGGCAGAAAACATCAGAGATAGCCAATCCATTTGGAAGACACGAGGGATGTAAAAAGTCAAGAGGTGCGAAGACGTACAGAAGTGATATCCAGACAAACTGTTCCTCGGACCAACGGTGGAAGCGTGTGATGAGAATATCTATTAGTCCGAGGGTCTAACATTCCTTGTTGGGCTAAGTAGTGAGCTGCGATGTTGGCTTCTCTGTAAACATGATTAAACTCAAACCTATGCTAATGCTTCAACGACTGCGATAAACGCAAATGATAGTTCCCAGAAAAGTCGTGAGGCCGCGCCAGTAGTGTATGTATCTGAGAGCAATCCGATTCTAGAATAATAGAACGATAAAGAGGCAAAAAATACAGCAAACCGAATATAACACCTTGAATCTCTGCCATCAGCGGAGCACTTTAGGGCAATCGAAATGATATAGCGCCCACACATAAACCAGCAAGATCACGTAAAATAGCTCCTCCTGCAGCATATCGCCTGCCAACTGCCGCATCCACATTTAGCTTTAATCGACTCGAAGGAGGAGATAACCATCTAACAACTTGTGGACATGGTGGTCTAATGTGTGGCAAAAAACGAAGGTGATGTAACGTGTATAGTCCAGCCGCCAGTTTTGAGCCATCCAGAGTTTTACTTCACATGAAAATGTCAGAATGTATCGATGTCCGAAAGGATGCCACTGAGAATGATACCATATCTCCATAGACCAACGATGTATATGTGCGCCAGATATTATGCACAATAATGGCTGGAACCACAATTTTAAGCACCCCAAATAGGAAGGATAACATAGAGAGATACCACCAAGATAAGAGATACTGCCAAAGCTTTATAGATGTTGGAGGGCCGCAATGTAACTCAGACGCATAAAACTCCCATGCATGTCGAATATGATCACAATACAGAAAACATGATCCACCGTTGCTGAGGGATGTTTGCAAAAAGGGCATTGCATAGGCCTAGCAGTATTATATTTACCAATGTAGTCTTCAAAAGGTAAGGCGGAGTGATAAATTCGCCACAAGAACTGTTTTATGACAAGCGGATGATGCTTATTCCAAATAAACTGTGCTGAAAGCAGCGTGGGTCGCTGAGTGCGACAAAGATCGTACGCAGAGCGCAATGAAAACTCCCCCAAAGCGGTAGGTTTCCAACTAAGAACCGTCCCCTGTCCTATTGTTTGGCTATTGCATAAGTCATGAAACCTACAAATGATCTTCCAAACAGGCGAATCAGCAAGTTGAGGTCTGTAATCCCCACAGTTTCCATACTTAGCATGCATGTACTGACTCCAACGCGTGTTCTTTCGTTGATAATACCACCAAATGCGACAGAAATAAGCCTCCTGCAGCATTCGAAGATCTCGAATGCCCAAACCTCCTTCTTCACAAGGTGTAGTGACAGTGGACCATTCAACCCAATGATGCCGCTGTCCCCAATAAAAACCAACCATTTTCCATTCTACAACTTTAATCACCAATCGTAATAAGCCGTCTGCAGCAATAATATGCAATGGTAGGGCCGAAATAACTACACGAAGTAAAAAAAGTCTACCTGCCGAAGAAAGCAGCCGATTATGCCATCCATTTAGACGAGCATCAATATGCTTTAGCAAAGAAACACAGTATCTGGAGCGACTTATTCCTTTGTGTAGAAAAGAGACAAGATAGCGAATTGGCAAACAAGATGACCGCATATGCATGATATCCTCAAATCTTCTGCGCTGCTGTAGCGACATGGAAGCGGAGGGAATGAAGCTACTCTTGTGATAATTTACCTTTTGACCGGAGGCTGCTTCATATGATGTTAAGAATGTCTGAAACCACCGCAAATTTCTGCTTGTCCTACTTAAAAAACACTAACAGATCATCGGCATATGCCAAGTGGGTAATATGAAATGGAATCCGACCCAGCCGTAGTGGCTGCAAGGCTCCAGAACCACTAAAGATTTTAAACCTTTGCTGAACCCTTCAGAGGACAGAATAAACAGCAAATGTGATAAAGAGTCACCTTGCTTGACACCCCCTACGTGGCTGAAAAGCGCGAGAGGGCTGACCATTGATCAATATTGCAAATCTCGTGCATCTCAAATGATTTAGAATAATCTGAGTAAAGAAGTCGGCAAAGCCAAAACGGCGCAGCAATAACTCCAAATATTCCAAACTGACTCTGTCAAAGGCTTTCATCATATCCATCTTTAGGCATAATTGAAACCCTCCTTTATCAAGCATATGAACCATCTCCCTTGCGAGTAATACTTGTGTAGAGATATCTTGGCCCTTTAAAAAACCTGTCTGCTCCGGCGATATTAGCTTAGGGATTAACACACTCAAACGAGTGGCAATAATTTTCGTTCAAATTTTGCTCAGAAAGTTTGTGAGACAAATAGGCCGAAAATCGCTAAATGTATATGGAGATGCAACCTTTGGAATCAACGTGATTAATGCACTAGCCATCACCGATGGCTGGGGTACGCCAAGAAAAAACTCCTGCACTGCTAGAACAACATCTGTATGAATAACATGCCAACATGTATGGAAAAAAGTTACCATTAAATCTATCTGGCCCTGCTGCACTGTGTGGATCTAAATGCCATACCGCCTTCCTTACTTCAGACATCTATGGTAGCTCCATAAGCATGGCATTGTCGTCATCCGTAATTAGTGAAGGAATATGTCTGAGAATCTCTTCATAATTGTTTGTAGTTTCCTTGGCAATAATGAAGTATAGAATGAAACTGCTTCACTCAGTGTAGAAGTGTGTAAGGTACATAGATCACCAGCGGACGTGCGAATCTGCTGTATACGGAGTTGTGCACATCGACCTTTAACTACAGAATGGAAATACCGTGTGTTGTCGTCACCTTCCTATAGCCATCGAACCCTCGTTTTTTGCTTCCAGAACTGCATTTCATATTTAGAGGCTCGAAGATACTCCCGCCTTGGCTTGGTGATATAAAGCGCGATTTGCCTCAGAAGGATCTGCGTCCCATAATCCTTCTGCTCGGCGCACAGAAGCTTCGGCTTGTGCTAAGTTGGAAAAAATGTTGCCAAAAATTTCCTTATTCCAACGTTGAATATCCATCTTCAAACGTAATAACTTCGAATAAAATCCGTACATACCGCCAGTGGTCGGGTAAGAACTCCAAGCTTCCTTTGTATAAGTAAGAAAATCTGGATGCGATAACCATGCATCAAGAAGCCAAAAGGATCGAGTACCAACAGGACTGCTCACGCGACATATGAATAACAAAGGTGTATGATCCGAAGAATCCCGAGGTAAGTGAGTAAGAATCATGTCTTCAAAAGCATCATGAAAGGAGGAGTTTTGCGAATAACCAATCTAGACGACGGCGAACTCTACCAAGCCCCCTTCCATCCATCCATGTAAATCTTGACCCATGAAATGGGAGGGCCATTAAAGAACAGAATTTCACACAATCATTAAAATCTTGTAACACCGTTAGGGAGGGATGTGAGCGACCAATATGGTCCTCTAAGGACTGAAAAGTATTGAAATCACCTCCTATCATCCATGGCGAGCTTGAAGTCTGAGAAAAATCACATAATGATTGCCACATCGAATAACGTAGCGTCGGAGAATGCTTCGCATAAACTACCGAAAAAAGTAAAAGCTAGCTGCAGTGGGGCAAATACGAAATTTAAGTGAACAACCTGATCCTCATCCTGAGTTGCCACTAAACGAAACATGGAATCCCGCCAATAAACCCATATGCGCTCTGATCTAGAAGAATAAGAGTGTGAGAATCCAAGGTCCATACCAAACCTAACAAGACGAGATGGAGAATGTTTGGGTTCAATAATAGCAAGAAAATTTAACTTATGTTCACGAATCAAATGATGCAACCGAGGTAAAGAGGCACGAATGCCTCTTATATTCCAAATTAAAACATTCATTGGGAAGGATAGTATCACTTCGCTGAGAGATCCGCGAAGCACTACATGTTAAAATTGTTGAGGGCGGTAACATTGACAAATCTTTTCACGCACGATGTCTCCTGCGTGGAACTACTGGTATAAAACCTGTATCCGAGGAGACTCCTCCAACCGTGATATGAGTACATCCTCCGCCGGAGATGGAGGAAGCAACTGAATCTTTCGGACAACTTCTTCAGGAACAGCCGACAAATCAGGCTGCTGATCATCAGCATCCATCTCTGTATCTGAGGAATGACCAAGGTCACAGTGTTCTATAGTCTTGTTGTGGAGGGAACTCAGCATCTGCTCCTAACCTGGCAATATCTTGCTCTCTGCTAGGTTCAGGCGGATCAGCAGCAGGAGGATTGTCCGCTAGCGAATCCTGCTGATCGTGTTGGTCACCAGGTAAAACTGCAGGTGGCTTCTTTTTAAGAGTCCACCGCGTTGCCTGTGGAGGCGAGGGTGGCGGCGGTGGCACAGACAACGTAGCTGAAGAAGGACATAATCCCGTTGCATGGCCAAGCCGGCGACATGACGTGCAAAATAAAGACAAATCCTCATAAACCACAGATTGCAAAATGATTCTGCTCTTAGCCTGCAAATATATTTTTTGTGGCAAGTCCTGAGAGACATCCACTTCAACGCACACTCTAGCCACGGAAGGTCGCAAACCATCAGCTGTGGCAACATCCAACTTAATGGGAGTTCCAATAGGGCGGACAATCTTGAAAAGAGCCTCACATCGATGAAGATGAATCAGAAGTCCAGAGAAAGCAACCCACACTGGAACGATCGGGACATCAGCTGCAGGATCAAAATCTACAGTCCATTTTGTATCATGTGACAGCCAGAAATATGCCATGATCTACGATAACAGCAGCACAAATAATTGGATTCATTGCGAAAATTCAATAGAATGTGCGTTTGATCAATGAGCGTGATCCGTAAGTCGTGATGAAACCAATCTTTTCAAAAAACCTCACGTATAACCTTCAATGGAGGACAACCATACCAGAATGTACCAACCAAAGAATTCCTGAAGGGTGCAGCAAGCGCATCAATCTCAGTGTCCAAGAAGGAAATCATGTGAATGCCCTTGTATCGAGAGACTGTCTTGGGAGATATTGATATAGACTCAGCCGAAGCAGCGCCGGAAACCACAGCCGCAAAAGACGGCAGCTGTGCTGGAGTCATTGTGCGATACGAAACAAAAGGTGAGACCTTGTAGCCACTAAATTGATAAATAATCAGATCAGTGGACGTCGAAACCAGTGAATCGCAGGGAAACAGCGGCGGCGGCCGCCGACTAAGCGCAGCACCCTGTGATCGCCAGAGCCATTGTTACACCCATATTTATATTACACACACACACACACACACACACCACACACATATATATATATATATATATGATGAAGGACGGGCGGTACCGTCCTTAGATTTTATTCAATAATCACCCTCATTTTGACGGAGAAATACCGTGGTTACATATGGTGTATGAGACTCTCCTACTGAAAAAGTAAATGAAAGGCAAATAAGATTTACATGTAGACCTGCAAAGAACATAACGAAGTATGTATAATGGAAAGAAAAAAATAAACCAAAACCGTAAAACAGCACAACTCGATCAAGATCTTGGAAACTGTGGGAATAGCTGACAGTCATCAAACATCGAATCTCCAGAAGCAGCCTCCATCAAAAACCAAGGAAATAGTGAATCAAGGGACAAGATTGTGAAAAAGATAACAGACGAGCAAATGAAGCGAAGAAAATGCAAAATGACGTACCCGTGTTGCAAGTATTTACGAGGAACACATGCAACCAAAGCTAGCAAGCTTGTATCACGTAGAAGTTGGCAATCCTATATCCTTCCAGCCTCATCTCCGCACTCACAAAAAGATATGCTTAGTTATCCAATTGTGTAATAATAGATAGATAATAAACAATGAAGCATAATGATAATGACCATACCAAGGTTGCCTGCGCCATCCAGTGGAACAGACAACAACAAATACAAAAAGCCAACCCCTGTGGGAGACGAAAGAGTATAAGAGCTGAATTAAGGCGGGAGATCTCCATGGTATAAATTATTGCTAGGATGTCTAAAAGATGCAAAGGAGACATCAGCAAGTGCCGGACCACGAACAAGTGGAGGGAGCGAACGGAGGGATGGATACTCAGTAAAACGCTGCGTTGGGAGCCCCAACTGCACTAGCATGTGAGCTGGGACGTTTGTTTCACGAGGCATATACCGAAGATGCATGCCCGATGAATGAATGAGATCATACAACCGCATTAGATTAGGGGCTAGTGATGCAGTTGAAATAAAGGATAAAGGATAGCCAACAAAGTCGTCTGGGCTTCTACACGGAGTGGCATGTCCAATCATAATAGATAAGAGATGCATGGACAAAGTGGCCATATGAATTATGAACTAAAGCACCTCCAGTGGAAGTCGATCGCCCTACAGCAGCGTTAGTATTAAGCTTTAGACGACCTACTTGAGGAGTGTCCATGAATGCTAAGGCTATGCAATTACTAATAAATGGACTAACAACCTCTGAAGGCAGGATATGTGTCAAATTGCACAAGTGCACACGATATGTGAAAATCATTAGAATTAAAGGATGAAGGTACTAGCGGGGTAAAAGAGTCAAAAATAAACATGCTTAGGTCTGAGCTTGAATCTTTCAAAATGTTACCAAACGAATCCATAACATCCATGGATTTGAGGATACTAACATTTTTATGCCCTTGAAGCTTTAGACAAATCATTTACCAACAATGAGAAGTTTCAAAAGGTGTTGCGAAGCCTTCCTGCTGAATGGGATCCTAAGGTAATAGCATCGAAGAGACAAAGTCAATCACTAAGATGGATGAATTGATCGGTTCACTTAGAGTTTACGAGGTAAAACTAAACCAACGGAAGTCTGAGTCATCTAGTCATCTGGTAAGTCTATAGCTTTCAAATCAACTGAATCACATGCAAATAATGATGATAGTAATAGTGATAATGAATTAGATGATGACTTAATATCGATAGCTAGAAAACTCGAAAAGTTTTTTAAACGACCTAATAGGAATAGACAACGATCTTCTTTTTCTTCTTCCTATCAACCTAAGAAAAACAACTTTAATAACAACAAATTGTATAATAAAGAGTTAAAATGTTATGAATGTGGTCAAAAAGGACATATCTCTTGTGATTGCCCGACAAAGAACACGCAAACAACAACAAAAATAAGAGTTAATTACATCTGGTATCCATTCTTTTCCACCAAGTTTTAAGTAGCATCCAATGTTTCATGAAACACACTTGCCATCCAGACTTATAGGGTTAATAGACACCTGACATCCGACAACTGGAAAATGACCTGCTGTAGGCGGTTTTTATGAAATTCCTTTTTTTTCCACTTTTTCCCCAAGTGGCGCCAAACTTTCCCAACCCTGGTTAATTTCATCTTCCCAACCGAATCAATTCCTGAAATCCTCTACCTGCCGAAAGTTGTCCTGTTCAGACAAAGATAACTCCAGGAGGTATCGGAGATAATCTTTTGTCACGTTCTGTTGTTACTGAGGCTGGAAAAATTTCCTGCCACTCAAGACTTTGTAGGTGATGGAAAATCTATGGACAAAGTACTCGCTGCCTATTGTATTTACCAGGGGAAATGTGCTTTTTCTTCCAGGCCAATACTACCGACATTTAGTAAATCTGGAGGGGGGATTTAAAGTTGATCGCCGTGGCACTGTCATGTTAACCTTTTGGCCTGCTATTGGTGAGCGCAAATATGATTGGGAAAAGAAGCAGTTGTTTGATTTGTCAGAAACAGAGATTGGACCATTGATAAATTTGGGCCCCCAAGGTTCTTGTGAATTCTTCCATGATCCTTCGATGTTATCTAGCAATGCCGGTCAAGTGAGAAAAAGTTTATCAATCAAGCCGCACGGGGATGGTAGTGGTTACTTATTTTCACTGAATGTTGTCAACAATATTCTCCAGACAAATGACCGTCTGGTGGTTCTTGTCACTTTCTGCTGAATTTGCTGTTATGCGAACGGTTTTCACATTTGCATTGCCGCACCTGATGGGGTGGAACCAATACACTAATCTGGCTTCCAGAAGCACATCACAGAAGGCCTATAAAGTGGATCCTCAACTTAATGGACTCGGAATGGGACATATGAAGCATTTTAATTGTGTTGATGTAGGGAGCTCTGTCTTCTATCATGTGTTATGGTTGGGTTAGTACCAGAACATGTGCTTGCAGTAATGGTGAAGTTTGTCAGTTTTGTGCTTTCTTTCGAGACTTTTAAACGAAGAGCAACATGTCTGTTATAACCGTTTTTCCAAGGAAGAACTGAAAGATAAGTTGGCTAAAATGTACGAAGTCAGGGACCCTAACTCCATCTTCGTTTTCAAATTCCGCACCCATTTTGGAGGTGGAAAGTCGACTGGTTTTGGATTGATCTATGATTCTGTTGAAAATGCAAAGAAATTTGAACCCAAATATCGGCTCATTAGGAACGGGCTTGACACAAAGGTTGAGAAATCAAGAAAGCAATTGAAGGAAAGGAAGAACAGGGCTAAGAAGATCAGGGGAGTAAAGAAGACCAAGGCTGGTGATGCTGCAAAGGGTGGGAAGAAGAAGTGAGCTCTGTGTTTCTTGCAATCCAATGGCAACGCTTTTTGATTTTGTTTAACAGGAAAACGAAGGTGGGAAGTTTTTGATTTTGTTTTTCCTTTAATTTTGAAGGTAAAATAGTGAACTTTGGTAAAAGTCGTGTTAAAAGTATGGTTAAGTCCGGTCAAAAGATCGATTTCAGCGGTCAACAGTCGACCAGCAGGTCCATCCGGATGCCATGTGTCTATTAACCCTATAAGTCTGGATGGCAATTGTGTTTCATGAAACATTGGATTCTACTTAAAACTTGGTGGAAAAGAATAGATACTAGGTGCAATTAACTCACAAAAATAATAACAATAAACAAGACAAGGAGATGCAAAAATCAAAGACAAAGGAGACCAAGTCAAGGAAAGGAAAAACGAGCAATGAAGGCGAGCACGTGGAGCGACTCGTCTGACTCAGAATCCAACACTGAAGAAGCTCAAGTCTACTTTGTATGCAACGAGGTAAGTTCTTCATCTGATGAAGATTCTGATTATGAAAATGTCATTCGATGAAAATGTATGAAGAATTTTTAAGGATGCATGCTCACTGTAAAAGGCTCTCTAAAGAAAAAAAAGAAACTAACTAAAGAAAACGAAAAGTTGAAGACGTCCAACTTGGAGCTTCCAGATCCATTAGAATCTTTTAAGCAAGAGTCTACTAATACTCTTGATTCTTTAGAGATTAAAATTGAATCATATAGGAAAAATTGAACAAACATTAAAACTGAAATAGTATGTTGAAAAGTCGAAGTTAGAAAGTTGTGAAAATGAGATAGTACAACTTAAATCTACTAAACTAAACGTAGAAAAAATGTTAGAACAATTTAAAAAATCTGGTATAAAACATGTTAGATAGACTTATATCATCTCAAAAAAATATGGAAACAATAAAACCCGGGTTAGGTTATAAGAAGAAAATATAAAGGTAGATAAAAATACTAAGTTTGTTTCATCTAGTATAAACTGCCATACAATACAACGAAATCAAACTTTGCCCTGCTACAATCTTCTTCTTACTACTCCTTCTTCAGTTTATTCTAAAGCAAAAATACAACATGCACACATAAAAACACACACATTCAACGTGCAACTAGGAAAAATTTTGCATCTAGACAACCTAGAAATTGGTCCTATATGTATACAAATGCAGATTAGACATAATAAAATACATCCAACTTTTTATGAACCTAAGTATAAGCAACAAACATATAAGACTTATAGAAATGCATATGAACAAACTTACATAATGCCATTTAAAGAAACAAAATCATATGCCTTTCACTCATTATCAAAATCGGCCAAGACATAGTACTTACAACCAAGATATACAATGTATAAGAATACATCATCTTTTGAAATGGAATGGTCAAAAACATGTTAATTCTTTATATTCAACTAATGTGCCTAGAGGTATGTCCAAGTTTGGATACCTAAGGGATATCTAAACAGGGTGGTACCCCTAACATTCAAGGACCCAAGTAAAGGGTACCTAAAACTTTGTCTCATTGTAGGAAAATGGCAAGAAATACAAGAAGGAGGCAAAGTCAAAGAAGCTAAAAAAAACCAAATGGTTTTTAGACAGTGGATTTCAAGACATATGAGAGGCAACTCCAAACTATTCACCCGAGTTTGAACATATCGAGAATGGAGGAAAGGTGACATTCGTGACAACAACAAAGGAAAAGTTGTTGGAAAAGGAACAATCATGGGACCCTAATACATTCAAATACGAAATGTGTTGTTAGTAAGAAATCTTTCTTATAACTTATTGAGCATTTCGCAACTTATAGATTTTGGTTATTATGTTTCTTTTCTCCTCTAATTCTTGTGATATAACAAATGAAAAAGGAGAAAATGTGGTTTAAAAGGAAATAGAGATGGTAACATTTATACCCTTTGCTTAGATAACATGTTAGACGCTAAGGTTAAATGTTTAATATCACATGACTTATGTAAACTTATGGCATATATGACTAGGCTAATACAGAAATTTCAATTATGAAAAGTTATCTAAAGAAAGAGTTAATTAGAGGGTATGCCTAAATTAGGCTTAGATAATTTTCAAATGTGCGAACGTGTATTAAAGGAAAAACATATTAAGAAACATTAAAACCAAAATATGAAGTGAGTAACTAGTCATGTACTAGAATTGCTTCACTTAGACTTATTTGGTCCAAGTAGGACAAGAAGTCTAGGTGGACACTACTATGTGTGTGCCATAGTAGATGATTACTCACGATACAACACGGACATTGTTCTTAACACACAAAGAACGATGCTCCATTGGAAATCAAAACTCTTATCAAGCTACTCGAAAATATTTACGAAGAAAATGTTTAAAAGAATTAGGAATGATAGAGGGTGGAGAATTTAAAAACAAAGATGTAATCAAGTTTTATGAATACATGTAATTAAACACGAAATTCTCACCACCTAAAAATACCCACAACTCAATGGAGTTGTTGAACGTAAAAAATAACAATTCAAGAAATTGCTAGAACAATGTTGTGTGAAAATAAAGTACCAAAATATTATGGGATGAAGCTGTAGAGTTGTGCTTGTTATATTATAATTAGGCTTCCAATTAGAAAGAAATTAAATAAAACTCCTTAAGAATTATTAATAATAGACAACCTAAGGTAGATTATCTTAGAGTTTTTGGTTGTAAGAGTTTTGTGTTGAACACTAAGGATAATCTAGATAGAAGTTTGAACAAAAGTCTATTGAATGCATATTTGTTGGTTATTCAACTAATTCAAGAGCATATATGTGGTATAATCCTGCACCTAGAAGAAAGATAATTGAATCTATACATGTGAAATTCAATGAAAATGCATGTTTTGAAGTTAATGATAAAACTCAACATAAACAAGAAAATAATATTGAAAATATGTTTGATGATGATGTATTAGTTGAGCCTATACTTAATCATCTAGAACCAACTCCCCCTGAACAAGACATGCATGAACCCTTAGATGAAATAAATGAAGAAATTTTTCAATTGGAAGATAATACAACTAATGATCCAATTATATATGATAATGTTCATGCAAATGAAACATTTGAACAAGATGAGGGTGAACCCAGTCAATCTAGGAATTGGTGACACCCTAAAGAATTAATCATTAGGGATCCAAATGTTGGGGTTAGAACACGTAGAAATATAAGTCAACATGAAGGAAATAGCTTAATCTCACACTTAGAACCTAAGAATGTAAAGAAGCCTTAGGTGATATAACTTGGATAGATGCCATGCATGAGAAATTAAATCAATTTACAAGGAACAACGTGTGGGATTTAGTACCTAAACCTAAAGAAAAGTCTATAATAGAACCAAATGGGTCTTTAGGAATAAAATGGATGAACAAGGAAACATCACACGAAATAAGTCTAGGCTAGTTGTACAAGGTTATAATCAACAAGAAGGAATAGATTATGAAGAAACCTTTGCACCCGTTGCACGACTAGAAGCAATTAGATTATTACCTGCTATTGCAAGTCTAAGCAACATCAAACTCTTCCAAATAGATGTCAAGAGTGCATTCTTGAATGGATACATCCAAGAAGAGGTGTTCGTGAAACACCCCCCGGATTCAAAGATCCAAAGAATGCTAACCATGTTTACAAGCTTAAGAAAGCTCTATATGGTTTGAAACAAGCTCCAAGAGCTTGGTATGATAGATTTTCAAATTTTTTTATTGCAAATAATTATCAAAGGAGAACCATAGACAACACATTATTCCTAAGATGAAAATATAACGACTTGTTACTAGTTCAAATATACGTAGATGATATAATCTTTGGTTTAACCAACCCTACCTTAGTAAAGGAATTCGAAGAATGTATGAAGTCAAAATTTGAAATGTCAATGGTATGAGAATTGAACTACTTCTTAGGACTTCAAATTAAAAAACACCTCAAGGAATTCACATTAGCCAACTGAAGTATATCAATGATATGATTAAGAAGTTTGGATTTGAAGAGTTGAAACCAACACCTACTCCTATGAGTGTTAGCACCAAACTAGACAAAGATGAAAATGGTAAACCTTTTGATGGCACCCTTTATAGGTTTATGATTGACTCATTGTTATATTTAACTGCATCAAGACCTGACATCATGTTTAGTGTGTGTATGTGTGCTAGGTTTCAATCTTGTCCTAAGGTATCTCATTACAATGCAGTGAAAAAGATCTTTAGATATCTTAAACACACACCTCACTTAGGACTTTGGTATTATAGAAACGCTAAGTTGGAATCATACGCATATAGTGATGCTGATTATGGTAGTTGTTGCAAATTAGATAGAAATGCACTAGCGGTACGTGTTAATTCATAGGAACCAACTTGATCTCTTGGTTTTCTAAAAAGCAAGCTGGTGTAGCTCTTTCTAACACTGAAGCCGAGTATATAGCCTTGAGTTTATGCACTACCCAAATACTTTGGCTTAAACAACAACTTAGTGATTTTGGCATTAATATGAATAAGATTCCAATTTTCTGCGATAGCACAAGTGCGATCAATCTTTCTCAGAATCCGGTACTTCATTCTAAGACCAAACACATTGAGGTAAGATACCATTTCCTTCGAGATCATGTTCAAAATGGGGACATAATCATAGATCATGTAAGAACTGATCATCAAACTTTTGAAAAATTACGAGCTAAATTAGGTATGATGACTTATGATACCATTGCATAGTTCTATCTTTTGAATGATTTGCAAAATAAAGGGGGAGATAGAATACGAACATGATTTTAGTAGGTAAGTGATGATTGGGATTTGAGTTGAATAATATGCTGAGTTCAACTGTATAATTTTAAGCATAGGTTAAGGGGGAGAGTATAATTTTGAGGGAACACATGAAAACATATGTTAAAAACATGAAAATTGAGAGTTTGAAAACAATTGGTATAGTATTGGTGAAACATTGGTAATTGGTGAAGTTTTCAAAAAAATCTAATTGATAAAATGTGAAAAACATTTGGTTATAAGTTTTGACATCAAAATCATGTTAAATCATGTCAAGTTATTTTGAAAATCATCCAAAAGGGGGAGAATGTTTAGAAATATGTTTGGATAATTTTTAAAGTCATGATTTTAAGTGGTGAATGCATAAAAATGTCACACAATGGTGTTATAAATGATTAAGAGTTAAAGTTGAGAAAAATGACATCGATCTCTCAGTTGTTACACTTCGATCGATCGACGTACTTCGATCCCTCACATCGATCGATCTATGTAAGGGAAAGAAAATTCAAGACCTTTTGTGAGACATCGATCTTTAAAACCTGAGACACACATCGATCGATTGATATATACATCGAACCCTAACTTCGATCGATCGATGTAGGTCAGAGACAAACTCTGAAACTCACTGTGAGACATCGATCTATGAAGCTGAGGCACTTCGATCAATCGATGTCAGAGTTTTTAGAAATATTTTTCTAAAATGTGATAAAGTGGTTGTTTTCATTTTTACATGGTTTATATATGTTCATTATGTTGATGTATGTGTTTTTGATGATTATAAATGTCTTGTGACTGATGTGTCTTGGAAGTGTCTACAACTTACCAAAAAAGGGCGAAATTGGTATTTTGAGTTATGTAGGAACATGATATGGTGGAAAATAATTCAAGGACTTATTCTCATCTTATTATCATGACTAAGGTGTTATTATATTCATTCTGACCATCGGGGTCATTTCTGGAGTTTTCTCTCACCAGGGGCATTTTGGTCATTTTACCCCCAAGGGTATTGTTGGTATTTTCACTCAAGGAATCTCTTCATATATTATTATCTTCATTCTGAAGCTTGTGTATGAATCATTTTGAAGATTATTTGGTGATTCTTTAGTTTATGCTCTTAATTGATGATAGTATCGACGGTAGCGGATATGTGACGAGTTGTGATGTCACATTGTATTTCTTTCTTGAAGACTCTCTTCTATATGTATTAGAGGATATTAATCATCATATTTCAGAGAATTTAAAGGTGTGCAAGGTGTGAAAATGATCACAACATACAAGAAGAAATATTGGGAATTTTGGTGTTACATGTTGACATAATCCTTGTCACTATTATTTGTTGATTTCTTCTTCAAAAATCTGAGTTGATATACATATATACAGCCTCAAAAAGATGTGATTAACAGGTGGAATTGATGGTGTACTAATTTATGGCTTGGTGACAAATGGACCAACCAAAAAGAAGCTAGTTGGCAAAAGTTGCCAACTAGGAAATGTTTGAAATGTAGCCAACGGCTACAAGGTGAAAAGAGCTGATTTGGTCAATTTTTTTCAAGCCTCACATGCCTATTCTTTTGGCAAAAAGTTGAGAGGATAGTGGAGTTTTTATGCCCTTTAATCCTACTATATTATCTTCAATATTTTCAAGACAAACTGTAGTCAAAATTTCGGCCAAGGTGATTTTCCAAGGTGGACCAATTGTGTTGCTTCATTTTGCCAACTGTATAAGGTGATTAGGTGACCAACCAATGATGTAAAGACACTTAAGCATTGATGATGAAGATGGTGATGCATCACACTATAAATAGGAGGTAAAGGTGAAGAAGAAGAACACACACTTGAAAAGCAAAAGTTGATTTGTCTTGCTATCTTCTTCTACTTTCCATTATTTTTTAATTCTTTGTAGCCAAGGTGTTCTTGTGATATTTTTTGTAGAGCTACAAGTCTCTTGTGTCTCATTTGTAACATTGATTAACCAAATCTATAAGGCTACATCAATAGGTGATAGAGGTGTTGCAACCAAGAGTTGCATAGAGGTGTTCATCCAAGTCTTGAATAGGGTTGGTGTTTAACCCAAGGATCAAGCTTGGTTCTTGTTGTAATTTGGTTCCTACCATAGTGAAATACAAGAAAAGCTGTTCCTTGGGACTAGAGTAGGTCACATTCACCGAACTAGGACAAATTCTCGGGGTTATAATCTTGTTTCTACATTTATGCATTCTGCCCGTTTTTCACGGCATATTTCACACAAATTCATACGTTTTGAAAAAATAGCTAAACACTTTCAAAATTCGTGATTTTTGGTGGAGGTTATACTTCAGACTGTTAGCTTTCACTTTCAACAAAAATCACTTGATTTATGCAAGGGAAAGTTAATCTTTTAGTCTTTGCAAGATAACTGCTCCGATCTGACTGCAATCTAACTAGTTTTGAGAAAACTTGAATTCTGTTTTAATGAAGAATTGTTTAAGGTCAGATCCTCTTGGAACCATAAACTAGACATCCTAAGGAGTATTTTGACATAAAAATCAACCTTTTGGGTTAAGTATTCAAAGAGAAACACGTTTTTCAATTTCAGCAACATTCTGTCTAATTCTGTTCAGATTGACCATCTGAATCTTTTTATTTGTTTGAAGGATCAAACAATCTTATTTTTGTCTAATTTTTGAACATATTCTTTTCAACATATTGAAGTTAAGTTCTGGAAATTTGCATACTTTTTGGAGTTGTGTACAAGGATTTTTGAATTTTTCAAAAACGGGTTCTGAATCTGAGGTAGTCTCAGATTCTGTTTTCAAAGGAGATTTTAATCAAGGGTAGTCGTGTAATTTCGGCTAATTCTGTCCAGATTGACCATCTGAATCTTTTTATTTGTTTGAAGGGTCAAACGATCTTATTTTTGTCTGACGTTTGGACAGGGTCTTATCAACACATTGAAGTTAAATTCTGGAAATTTGCATAATTTTTGGAGTTGTGTACAAGGATTTTTGAATTTTTTAAAAACAAGTTCTGAATCTGAGGTAGTCTCAGATTCTATTTTCAAAGGGGATTTTAATCAAGGGTGGTAGTATAATTTCCACTAACCACTATTCACCCACCCTCTAGTGGTGTTTATTGTAGGTGCACGGTCTAATAAAATGAGTGAGCTTGATCTGGGGGAATATATCATAAAAAGCATCATTACAAAAGACCCAGTCAAGGCATTGTCATACGCGGCCTCCAAGCCATGTGTAGCGGATACCTGTATATGGAAGAGTATGCCAAGCACAATAATCCAGCACCGCATTAAAGTCAGTCAAAGTGGACAGGGATGGTTTAGAAACTCCCTTATGATCATGCGGATAGGAATGAGTTGAAATCACCGGACACTAACCATGGCACAATAACTTGGTCATGGAAAGATCGCAAGGCGAACCAAAGAGCGTGACGCTCAAGAATAGCATGCCGTCCATATACACATGAGTGCCAAAATTCCAAGTTAGCAGCATGGAAATGCAAGTGTAGGTGTGATACCTGCGCACTTAATTTAATGTCGAATAAATGTATCAAGTAATGCCACCAAAAACACCAAACACGATCATCACACAAGGCTACGCTTGAGGTGTAACCGAGCTGAATCTGAGCACGTTGCAACTGGCATTTGGTTGTTGAGGTTCAATAACAACGAGAAAGACAACGGAATACTGATGCAGTAATAAGCAAAAATGTGACAAAGAGGTGCGGAGACCTCGAATATTCCATGTCAGAAAATTCATTGAGAAACCTAGGACATCGATAGTGAAGAGCGAGTTAAACTGCGAGTGACTATCTTCAAAGGAGATCTAATCATTTGGGATGCAGCATGGCAGGTGCGCTTTTTAACATGTAGCACAAAACCTTGATCATCCACAACTTGGGAAGGTTGAAGAAGCTGCTACAGTAAGTCTTCATCAGTTGTCTGCTGTAAATTACCCAAGTGGCGTGCATTATCTTAAGAAGCAGTGGTGAACTGTTCGCGGAGCGCAGGTAAGGAGCTCAACGTAGGCGGATTTTGCACAGGATATGCCAGCTCTATGTCCGAATGCCCATGGTCGTAATCAGAAGTAAGCGAGGCCGAATGAGGACCATCATCTATGGTGTGACCAAGTAGCTCCAAATCTTGTGAGTGAGCTGGTGGGGGATAATCAACCTCTACAGGTGGGGGTTCAACCAATGACTGAGAGTCAACTGAGGTTGGCAAGGCGCATCAACGGAGTTTGGCAACTGTGCATCAACGGAGGTTACCAATGGCGCATCCGAAAGGCCCAAATCTGCAACAACGGCAACTGGAGGTGCATGCTTTTCCTTCCAATCGATGACCCAAAACACAACATTTGGCACAAAACATAGGAACATCTTCATAAATCACCGATTGAAAAAACACGACTCTGGATTTCACTATTGTATGAAGAAACTTACAACATGAACCAAGGTTGATCCTTGGGTTAAACACCAACCCTATTCAAGACTTGGATGAACACCTCTATGCAACTTTTGGTTGTAACACCTTTATCACCTATTGGTGTAGCCTTATAAACTTGGCTAACCAATCTTACAAAGATAACCAAGAAGGCGTGTATATATAGATCAACAACAACAAGAAATGAAACACCTTAGCTACACAAAGAAAGATTCAAGAAGAAGAGAATAGCAAGAATGATCTTCAAGTTTACTTGAAAGTTGTGTGTACTTTTTCTTTACCTTTGCCTTCTATTTATAGGGTGAAATGAACCTTGAAGATGAAAACTCCAATGTATCACTATCTTCATCATCAATGCTAACGTGTTTTGACATGATTTGTGGACTACATAATCATCATGTACACTTAGCAAAATGAAACAACATAATTGGTCCACCTTGGATACTCATTTGGCCAAAATTTCCACCTCAATTTGTCTTAAAAATAATGAAGATAATATAGTAAGATAAGATGACATAACTTCTCCAATATATCCTCAACTTCTTGCCACAAGAATAGGCATGTGAGGAGCTTCCAAAATTTGAAGAAAACAGCTCCCAACCAACTCCAAGTAGCCTTTTTTTTCAAGTTTGAAAATTCCAAGTTGACAATTTTACCAACTAGCTTGTATTTGGTTGGTCCACTTGTCACCAAGTCATAAAAAGAGTACACCATCATTTAGACCTATATATACACGTTTTCAACCCATATATGTGTACAAACTCAGATTTAATGAAGAGAAATCAACAAATAATAGTTGATAAGACTTTGTCCACCAACAATTCAAAATTCCCACATTTTTCTCCTTGTATATTGTTGTGAATTTTGCACTACTAAAATCCTCATACTCTGCAAAAATATAGATGATAATCTCCAATAATATAATCATAAGAGTCTTCACAAAAGAAAATAGAATGTGACATCAATATCCGTCACATATCCCGCTACCGTCGATAATATCATCAAATGAGAGAATATAATAGAAAATCACCAAATAATCTTGAAGATAATCATAAAAGAGCTTCAGAATGAAGATAATAATATACTCAAGAGATTTCTTGAGTAAAAATACCAAAACTGCCCTTAGGGGTAAAATGACCAAATCGCCCCTAGTGAGAGAAAACTCCAGGAATGACCCTGATGGTCAGAAATAGATATAATAACATCTTTGTGATGATAAATAAGATGAGAATAAGTCCTTGAAATATTTTCACCATGTCATGTTCCTACAAAACTCAAAATACCAATTTTGCCCTTTTTGATAAGTTTAGAAACTTCTAAGGTACATTAGTCACAAGACATTTATAATCAACAAAAACACTAATATCAACATATATAAATCATATACAAATGAAAACAACCATTTTATCATATTTTAGAAAAATATTTCTAAAAGTCTTAGACATTAATCGATCGAAGTGCCTATGCTTCAGAGATCGATGTCTCATAGTGAGTTTTGTTTTTGATTCTGTGAGAAGAGGAACTATCCATGTGAGGGGCCGACATACATCGATCGATCCACGTGAGAGATCGACGTCTCATAGTAAGTTTTTGGTTCTATTCTGTCCAACATCAATCGATCGATGTTAGGGGATGATGTACATCGATCGATCCATGTGTCTTTGCCCGAGAGATTGACGTCATTTTTCCTCACTTTTCAACTTTTAATCATTTATAACGCCATATGTGGCATTTTTAAGTATTCACCACTTAAAATCATGACCTTGAAAATTACCCAAACATATTTCTCAATATTCTCCCCCTTTTGGATGATTTTCAAAGTAACTTAACATGATTTTGATGTCAAAACTCTTTAACAATTATTTATCACATATCTACCAATTTTATACCAAATGAATTGTTTTGAAACCTCACCGATTACCAATTGTTTCACCAATCCTATACCAATTGTTTTCAAACTCTCAAATCTCATGTTTTTAACATATGTGTTCATGTGCTCCCCTCAACTTCTACTTACTCCCCCCTTTAACCTATGCTCAAAACTTATACAAATTGAAACTTAACACATTATTCAACTCAAATCCAAATCATGACTTACCAACTAAAATCTGTTGACAAATATGTTTGTATAATTTTCAAAGTCATGATTTTAAGAGATGAATGCATAAAAATATCATACATGGTGTTATATGTGATTAAAAGTTGAAAAAGTTGAGAAAAATGACATCGATCTCTCAGGTTTTTGCACTTCGATCGATCGATGTACTTCGATCCCTCACATCGATCGATCTATGTAAGGCAGAGAGAATTCAAGACCTTACTGTGAGACATCGATCTCTAAACCTGAGACACATCGATCGATCGATGTATACATCGAACCCTCACTTCGATTGATCAATGTAGGTCAGAGACAAATTCTAAACTCACTGTGAGGCAATCGATCTCTGAAGCTGAGGCAGTTCGATCGATCGTGTCTAAGGTTTTTAGAAATATTTTTCTAAAAATGTGAATAAAGTGATTGTTTTCATTTGTACATGTTTTATATATGTTCATTATGTGATTATATGTGATTTTGATAAATATAAATGTCTTGTGACTAATATGCCTTGGAAGTTTCTACAACTTACCAAAAAGAGCAAATTGGTATTTTGAGTTTTGTAGGAACATGATGAGGTGGAAATACTTCAAGGACTTATTCTAATCTTATTTATCAATACCAAGGTGGTATATAATTTATTTCTGACCATCGGGGTCATTTCTTGGAGTTTCTCTCACGAGGAAGCATTTTTGGTCATTCATTTCACCCCTGAGGATATTTTTGGTATTTTCACTCAAGGAATGTCTTGAGGATATTCTTATCTTCATTCTGGAGTTGTTCTGTGATTATTTGAAGATTATGTGGTGGCTTTATATTATTTCTCTCACATGATGATATTTTTTTGACTATAAGCAGGATATCTGACGAGTGTGATGTCACATTCTATTCTTTCTTGAAGACTCTCTTCTATATGTTATTGGAGTATATTTATCATATATTCAGAGAATGTAAGGTGTTCAGGTGTGAAAAATGATCACAACATACAAGAAGAAATATTGGGAATTTTGGTGTTTACATGTTGACACAATCTTGTGTCAATATTATTTGGTGATTTTTTTCTTCAAAAATCTGAGTTGACATACATATATATGGGTTGAAAAAACATGCATATACAGGTGGAATTGATGGTGTACTAATTTTATGGATTGGTGACAAGTGGACCAACCAAAAGAAGCTAGTTGGCAAAAGTTGCCAACTAGGAAATGTTTGAATGTAGCCAATGGCTATATGGTGAAAATGAGCTTTTTTGGTTTGAATTTTTTCAAAGCCTCACATGCCTATTCTTGTGCAAGGAGTTGAGGGTATCTTGGTGCTATTATCCTCTCTTGTCATCTTCATTTTGCAAAGGATAATCAAGACTATTCCATGTGGACAATTTCGGCCAACAATGTGATCCAAGGTAGACTAGTCATTTTGCTTATGTTGCCAAGCGTACAAGGCCAACCAATGATGGAAGACCTTAAGCATTGATGATGAAGATGGTGGCACATTGAATGTCTTATGTCCAAGGCTCTATTTCACACTATAAATAGGAGGCAAAGGAGAAGAAGAAAACACACTTGAAGCTCACTTGAAAGAATTTGTTGATTTGTCGTATCTATCTTCTTCTGTCATTATTGTTCCACTCTTTGTAACCAAGGTGTTCTTGTTGTATTTGTTGTAGAGATATAAGCCTCTTGAGCTTTATTTGTAAGATTGATTAGCCAATTCTATAAGGCTATATCAATAGGTGGTAGGTGTTGCAACTAATTGTTGCATAGAATGTGTTCATCCAAGTCTTGAATAGAGTTGGTATTGAACACAAGGATCAAGCTTGGTTCTTGTTGTAAGTTGATTCATACCATAGTGAAATCCAAGGAAAGGTGTTCCTTGGGGCTATAGTAGGTCACATTGACCGAAACAGGATAAATTCTTGGTGTTCTTATCTGTTTCCTACATTTCTGCAGTCTGTCTGTTTTTCATTGCAGTTTTCACATATATTCTCACGTTTTTGAAAAAAATAGCTAAACACTTTCAAAATTCGTGATTTTTGGTGGAGTTATACTTCAGACTATTAGCTTTCATTTTCAACAAGAATCACTTGATTTGAGCAAGGGAAAGTTAATCTTTCAGTATTTGCAAGATAACTGTTCCAATCTAGCTGCAATATGACCAGTTTTGAGAAAACTTGAATTCTGTTTTAAAAACCAAGAATTTTTTAAGGTCAAGGCCTTTTGGAATCATAAACTAGACATCCCAAGGAGTGTTTTGACATAAAGAGAAACCTTTTTGGTTAAGTATTCAAAGAGAAACACGTTTTTCAATTTCAACAACATTCTGTCTATTCTGTCCAGATTGACCATCTGAATCTTTTTATTTGTTTGAAAGGGTCAAACGATCTTATTTTTATCTGAAGTTTGGGACAGGGTCTTATCAAAACATTGAAGTTAAATTCTGAAAATTGCATAATTTTGGAGTTGTGTACAAGGATTTTTGAATTTTTTAAAAAACAGGTTCTGAATCTGTGGTAGTCTCAGATTCTGTTTCAATGGGGATTTTTATCAAGGATAGTAGTGTAATTTCCACTAACCACTATTCACCCACCCTTTAGTGGTGTTTATTGCAGGTGCATGGTCCCAACAATTGGTATCCGAGCAAGGTTCACACCACTCAAAAGAAGCAAGATTCAACAACATACGAACAAGACAAGGCCAAGATACAATTATTCAAGGTAGCCTGCTAATCTCAGATTAAAGGTACATACAATGGCCATAGTTTCTCTTAAAGGTGAGTTGGAAGGTATGTCCACACAACGTCCTCCTCTTTTCATGGAAATAATTTTGTTCATTGAAAACTTAGAATGAGGCTATTCTTAATGGCTATAAACATCGATTTATGGTCTATAGTTGAAGATGGACCATACATTCCAATGAAAATTGTACAAGTTAGTGGAGTCACTCAATAAGTTAAATATAAAAAGCGAACGGTCTTCCGAAGATAAAAAGAAAATGTCCAGGAATGCTAAGGCTATGCAATTACTATTAAATGGACTAACAACCTCTGAAGCAAGATTTGTGTTAATTGCACAAGTGCACATGACATGTGGAAATCATTAGAATCAAAGGATGAAGGTACTAGCGGGGTAAAAGAGTCAAAAATAAACATGCTTATGTCTGAGCTTGAATCTTTCAAAATGTTACCAAACGAATCCATAACATCCATGAATTTGAGGATTACTAACATTTTCAATGCCCTGAAGCTTTAGACAAATCATTTACCAACAATGAGAAGTTTCAAAAAGGGTTGCGAAGCCTTCCTGCTGAATGGGATCCTAAGGTCAGGCGATTGAAGAAACAAAATCAATCACTAAAATGGATGAATTGATAGGCTGATTAAGAGTATACGAGATAAAATTAAACCAACGGAAGTCTGAGTCATCTAAATCATTCGGTAAGTCTATAGCTTTCAAAACAACTGAATCACATGCCAATAAAGATGATAGTATAGTGATAATAAATTAGACGATGACTTAATATTGATAGCCAAAAAACTTTGAAAGTTTTCCAAACGGCATAATGGAATAGACAACGATCTTCTTCTTCTTATTCTCAACCTAAGAAAAATAAACTCTAATAACAACAAATGGTATAAAAAAGATTTAAAGTGATATGAATGTGGTAAAAAGGATACATTTCTTATGATTGTCCGACAAAGAAAAATGCCGACAATAATATATAATAATAATAATAATAATAATAATAACAACAAGAAAAGGTGACGCAAATATCAAAGGCAAAGGAGACCAAGCCAAGGAAAGGCAAACGAGCAATAAAGGTGAGCACATGGAGTGACTCATCCGACTCAGAATTCGACACTGAGGAAGCTCAAGTCTGCTTCGTATCCAATGAGGTAAGTGTAGGATCTCAGGCACTACCAACTCTCCTGAAACCAATTGGTGATAGGAGATGCGCATACCCTAGCCTTATAGTGCATTCAACACACACAAAGCGGCCCAAGACATTGTAGGATCTGCAAGGCACCACTAGAAGGGGGGAGGGGGTTTGAATAGTGGGGTGCGGAAAATGTGGTTTTTAAAATAGTTTTAAAACCAAAAACCCAACTTCTGAAAACAATTTCTGTTTTTAGGACCAGTTTAAAACGTTTTGAAAACTAGGTTGCTGCTCTTCAAAAATTCTGAAATTTTGAGAGAACTTAGCCTCAGATGTTATGAGTATCTCCTAAAAATTTCTGATTTAAATTCAACCTCTAACCCCTTGAAATTTGTTGGTGGTCAGATTGCCGCAAATCTGTCAGAAACGGTGGACTGATTTGAAAAATTAATTTCTATTTGTACGTAACTCCAAATGCTCTGAAAAATTTAAAAGACGAACCCTTATAAGTTTTATTTAAATGGGTTGAAAACAGTTTTGAAAATTCTTTTGTGAAGTTAGTCAAATACGATCAAGGTCTCAACCTTTGCAAGCCTGAAAATCAGACTGCACTAGTCTCAGGAACTTTGGATGTTTGGATGACTTATACTTATCCAAAAGGGTTGAAACTTATGCCAAATTAAGATTAAGACGTGTGGCTATGATTCTGGAAAGTTTCGTAATTTTTGAATTTTTTTACTATTTTTACAAACGTGATCAAAAATGATAAATGTGCTGAAACTGAAAGTAATTGCTGAAAGTAAATGACACCAAGAATTTTATACTGGTTCGGTTATAAACAACCTACTCCAGTCTTTAAGGACACCTTCCTCGGTTCACACTAATCACACAACACAAAGAATACCTTACCACAGGGTTGATGGAGTTACACACCAACTCCAACCCTTTAACAAACCCTTGTATGAGAATACAATTGTCACGAACACCACCACCTCGCAAGTGCAAGATGATCACACCTTGATCAATCTTTTACTATGATAAAGAATATGTGGTGGACTATATGAAGCCTATTCAAGAATATGAATGTAAGTACAATAGGATTTTAGAGAGAAGAAAAAAAGAGAGTGTAGAAAAGAAGGTGCTAAAACGTTTTTGATCTTAGAATTGCAAGACTTGTTCTTGTTTTAGTTTTGCTCTTCTTCCTTTCTTTTATCATATGGGCCGCGCCCTTTGATCGCTCTTCCCCTCTTGAAAATTATCTTCTAAGTCATTGGAAGAGCATATGGCATCATTGTGACATGTCTTTGGCTTACTTGGCATGTTCTCATTGGATGATCATTAAGCTCTTGCTTACTTGACACTCATTGATTGGTTGGATGTTGTCATCACTTGATGACTAGACAAATATGAGAATAACACTTAAAAAATGTGCCAAAATCATCATAAAATAGTTACCATAACTCACAAGAATATCACACAAAATTAGCAAGACAATTTTCTCCAAATTTCCTTGAAAAAATCGGCCATAAAGACATCTTGCACATGCTGAAATTTCAGCATGTGTAACATTCACCATTTATTTAAAATATTGCCTATTTTACATTATTTATCCAAGAAATCAAATAATACTTCAATCATCATTTAGTATACAATATTCTTATCATTTATGGAATAGCAATTGGACACCAATGTGGACTAAATTTCGGCCACTATACATTCCCACACATGCTGAAATTTTCAGCATGTGTGATATTTGAAAATATCACTTCTTTATTCCATAAAATATTCAAAACACTTCCATATAATCTCCCAATTAATTCACTTAATTCAAGAAGTAAAATATGCCTCATAAATGGATAAAAATCGGCCAGCTCTAATGCACATGCTGAAATTTTCAGCATGTGTTACAAATGTGACATAAGTTTGAATTGTTACCGTTGTGTAGCTCCTTCCTTTATGTCATCAAAATTGTATGCTTCATTCTTGACCAATCAATATGCCAACAAAACTCCACATATGCTCCAACATAGTTAGAATGGGCGTGTGATGAGGATAGGACATGTGCTGAATTTATTTTTGCAAACTTTGTAAAATACTGCACATTTAATTATATACACATGATATATTCCAATCAGCCCTTAATTGAATTTCTAGAACACTTTGAGATGTATGAAATATGTAAAAAGTGTCTAGATACATGTTATATGATATGCCAAAAACGTTCCATGTGTCGTGTACGTAGAAAACCGAATTTTCGATTTTATCGATTACCCGATTTTTCTCTAATTAAATTCCAAATTTTGCACATGTTAGATATATATATGTTACACATAATATACATAAATTAAACTTAATATTCAGCACTTAGGCTGATTAAAGTGGCGCCCAACACATGTGACAAAATTGAAATTGGAATCTCCACAATTTGGCCTTAATGTGAGGTGATTTGTGTGTGCCAACATGGTATGATTTTATGGCTGCATATAGCATGAAACCCACGACATTTGTGGATATTTTTGAAGTGTATGGGCTGGCCATCTATTTATGGCAAGCACGTGACACGTTGGTAAAGTTTCGGTATTCGCCCGATACGACAATTTTCGGTTTAGAACCTTTATAACGCGTCGTATTCAATTTGTCATCACCATGACTTATATCATATGATATAAGACCTGAATATACTCATAAATATGAGTTAAGTATGGTGGTGTGACGTTAACGTACGTACATAAAATATATAACGTGTCGGTAGTACGTTGGAATAAATGTGTATGTGCCTTTTCAAAAAATCTGAATATATGTATATATATATATATGTATATATATATTTTTTTAAAACGGTGTTTTTATTGATATTAACCTCACTTGTGGTGGAGGGAAACCTTTAGTACAAAATGTCTGAGTATGCGAATAAATGACACAATGAACTAATAAGAACATATCTCCAGTCATATACGATATGCCGCATTAAAACCTTGCCAGGAAAAACCACCCTTGTGGATAAAACCCTAGCGAAGGAAAAAGCGTACATATTTATACAACCATCATTGAGATGTTTTAGATTCGAGATTGAGTACAAATATGTGTAGTTTACAATCCGAGTGTTGGGTCGAGTGCGCCAACTGATGCAGGTGTTGCTTGATGATGTCGCGTCCAGGTGTACCACAGGACAAAGCCAAATCATGGTGATGCCAGTGAGTATGAACAACCACTTGAGGAAGAGAGGCGGTGTAACGGCCACTGAGTCCGCCAGTGAACAACAGAGATATCTCGCCACCAACAGATATAGTCCAAGACATGAAAGAGCAAGTATAAAGGGGCAGTTACGAAACAGAAGTGAACAGTATAAAGGGCTGGCCAAGAGATAACAGTACATACCGATCCTGCCTGAATCCCTTAGGAGACAGGCAGGGGAATTCCGGACTCGCCAGTCCCTGTGGAAGACAAGCTGGGACAGCATAAGGGAGAGACTCCAACTCCAATGTATCCGATTAGGTTTCTCCAAAGCACAGACAGATGAGCGAACGAAAATCCAAGTCACATGTAAACTCAGGAGAGTAGTGACCATCAAACGTTGAAGACGCAAAATTGCCAATGTAGCAGTAATACCAAAGAATACATCAGTCTTGTACTTGATAGTGTGACCCTCTTCATGTATAAGGAGCATCCTCAGTCCCTCGCAAAGTTCGAAAGGAAAAGAGTGTGTGCATAAGCATTTAGAAGGCCAATAACGAGGAAATGCAAGAGTACTGTCAACATACCATGCCTGCCTGCACTCATCGGAGCATAGGCAGAGGATAAGAAAGTGTGCCAATCCATTTGGAAGACTTAGTGATTACCGCATACGTAAGGACACTGACGTGAGGTCCAATGAGACTGCAGCACGAACCATAGAAGGCAGACTGGAGGAAGTGAAGTAGGAAGTGATGGCCGACGTCATGGCATGATGAGCAAGGTAATGTGCTGGCATATTGGCCTCTCTGTATATATGATGAATGTCCAAATTATTCTGAATAACCATCCTTTGAAGTAATCGTAGGTGGGAGTTGCCAAATACTGGTTGATGCTGACGTAAACGTTGCAATAGTTGCGCACAGTCCGTCTCTAGAATAAGCGTCCTATATAATGGAAGAAAGTAAAGCAAGCCAAATAAAGCTGTCTGAATTTCCGCCTGCAATGGTGTACACGGAGGCAGGCGGAATGCTGCGGCCCGCACACAAGCACCCGACGAGTCACGCAGAATGACTCTACCTGCGGCATAGTGGCGTCCAACCGTGGCATCAACATTCAGTTTAAAACGACCTGATGGAGGAGTGAGCCATTTGATCACGTGGAAACGTGGAGGACGAACCTTTGGAATCCATGATATCGGAGGGAAAGGCCTTGCAGCGAGCTTGGAACCGTGAAGCGTGTGTACCCACATGTCTATATCAAAATGGATGGTATCCCGGAGGGTAGAGATAGAAAAATTGGTCTGGTCCCCATACACTAAATTAGCATAACAACGCCAGATGTTATGTATTATGATCCCAGGAACAACAATTTTCAGAACTCCGTATATTGAAGAAGAAGAGGATCTATACCACCAAGACAGTAAATATTGGCGAAGGTGTAGAGAGGAAGGAGAAGCTCCTTGCAACTCTGCCGCAAAGAACCTCCAGAGAAAACGAATTGGTGGACAATGCAAAAAAACATGATCAATTGTTGCTGAATGATGCTTACAAAAAGGGCACTGCGTAGGACGGGCTACCAAATAACTGCCAATATAATCTTCAAATGGTAGTGCACCATGGAACAATCGCCATAACAATAATCTGATGGATGGTGAATGCTGCTTAAACCAAATAAACTTAGTTGAGAGCAATGTAGGTCTAGATGGGCGACAGATGTCATAAGCAGATTTTAACGTGAATTCTCCCGAGGTCGAGGGCTGCTATGTGAGAGTGGTATTCGCACCTACTGTGTGGGAGATACAAATATTATTAATGCGACAAATAAGCTTCCAAACTGGCGAATCCGGTAGGCGTGGGTGAAAATCTCCCCTGCGGCTATATTTGGCATGCATATAATGACTCCATAACGTGTCCTGCCTATGATAGAGCCACCAGATTCTGCATTGATACGCCTGCTGTAATGCGCTGAGATCCCGGAGACCCAAGCTGCCCTCCTCAACTGGCAAAGTAAGTTTTGGCCATGCAACCCAATGATGTCGGTTCCCCCAAAAGAAAGTGGCCATTTTCCGATGAATCATTCGAATGACAGACTTCGGCAATCCTCCTGCCGCCATGACATGAAGGGGAAGCGCAGAAAGTACAGATCGCAACAGCACTAAACGGCCTGCAGCAGAGAGAAGACGGGAATGCCAACCATTTAACTTGCCATCGAAATGCTGTAAAAGAGTAGTGCAAAACCGAGCTCTATTGATACCCTTATGAAGATAGGAACCCAAGTATCTAAACGGCAATGCCGAAAGTCTCATCCCAAGTATATCCTGTAAGTTTCTAACACGCCGTGTGGAGAGACGAGCCGATGGAATGAGACTACTCTTTTGGAAGTTGACTTTTTGACCAGAGACAGTTTCATATTCCGTTAGAAAACTTTTAAAATGACGTATATTACGCTTCGTGCCTTGGAGGAAAATAAGAAGATCATCAGCATATGCTAAATGAGAAATAGCAAAAGGTATCCGACCAAGCCAAAATGGCTGTATGCGTCCAGCAGCCACTAACGATGATAATCCTCTGCTAAACCATCTGATGCCAGAATGAAAAGCAAAGGAGATAAAGGGTCTCCCTGTTTAACTCCTCGACGAGGCCGAAACACTGGCGACGGCTCTCCATTGATCAGAATTGATAACGTAGTGGCACGGAGATGATTAAGAATGAGCCGAGTGAAAAATGCTGAAAATCCAAATTGTAACAAAAGACGTTCAGGATAATCCCAACTAACCCGATCAAAAGCTTTCATCATGTCCAATTTCAAGCATATATGTGAAGAACCACTATCCAACATATGTACCATTTCTCTTGCCAGTAATACCTGTGTCGAAATATCATATCCAGGAAGGAAACCTGTTTGTTCCGGGAAAATCAGCTTGGGAAGAAGCAGGCCCAATCTTGTCGCTATTATGCGGGTACATACTTTACTCAGAAAATTGGTCAAGCACATGGGTCGGAAGTCACTGAAAGACTGCGGAGATGATGTTTTGGGTATCAAAGTAATTACTGCACTAGCCATAATAGACGGCTGGGGGATACCAAGAAAAAATTCCTGCACAGCCTTAAGCACATCAGAATGTATGATCGACCAACATGAACGATAAAACATACCATGGAAACCATCTGGGCCAGCTGCACTGTGAGGATCCAAATGCCACACTGCATCCTTAACCTCGACAGCGGTAGGTAGTCGGGTCAACATTATATTATCCTCGTCTGTTAGCAACTGAGGGATGTGCGAAAGTATATTAGAATGATTCTGCGTTGGTGCTGGGGCGAACAGCTCCGTATAAAATGAGACCGCAGCTGCCATGATGTCAGACGGTGCTGTTAGCAATCGACCCTCAGCATTATGGATGTGCTGAATACGCAAATGTGTCCGCTTCCCTTTAACAATAGAATGAAAAAACTTTGTATTTGCACCACCCTCATTAAGCCATTTAACTCTAGCTTTTTGTTTCCAGAAAAGCAATTCAGAGGTAGATGCCCGCAGATATTCGGCCTTGGCTCTATTAAATTCGGTCCTGAATTCGTCAGTAGGGTGTGCATCCAAGGCGGCCTCGGCGTAATTTAGTTGAGTCTCCGCATGTTTGAGGTTGTTAAAAATATTGCCAAAGATGTCTTTATTCCAGCGTTGAACATCCTTTTTGAAAGCGAATAATTTGCTATAAAAACCATACATACCGCCAGTCGTAGGATATGATAACCATGCCTGCTGCATATAAGTATGAAAATCAGGATGATGTAACCAGGCGTCCAAAAAACGAAATGTGCATTTGCAATTAGTCACACTTTGCCGACACAACAGGAGTAATGGCATATGATCAGAGGCAACCCTCGGCAGATGTAATAACCGCAGCTCCTCAAAACTATATATATATATGTATATATGGTAATGGCGTGTGATATATGTGTGGAGAGGAGAGTGGAAGACTTTCCTTTCTTCACCTTGTTGCCTATGTGCCTTTTTCAAATATTGCTTCCTTTAATGAACTACTTAGTTTAATTAACTAAGTGCTTCACTTAATGAACTAGTTTAGTTCATTAATGGTGGCACCTGAAAATAGTTCAAACACAACAAATGTTTGCCATTTGATGTAAGCTTTAAGGCTTCATGGCTCGTTAGTACGGCAACATTATATGAACTATATAAGGCAAGTTATATGCAATATGTCATGCATTGCTTTGTAACACGTTTAAATCATGTATTTTGAAATCACTCAAACCCCTTTTCTCTACAATCTCCCCCTTTTGATGATTTTCAAAATAACCTACATTCATAATTTAAATCTTATCGCTCCCTCTTCAATCATGCATAAATTCAAAATTTGAATTTCAAATTTCAAATCGCTCCCCCTTAATTTATGCAATCAGTTTCTCTCTCCCCCTTTATTTATGCAATCAGCTTAATTTACGCAATCAGTTTCTCTCTCCCCCTTTATTTGTGCAATCAGTTTCTCTCTCTTTAAATCATGCATTCTCTTCCCCTTTATTTTGGAAAGTCAATCAAAATATGCATGTGAATATGGAAAGATAATCAAATCAGCAGAAATCATGCCTAATTTAGAATGAAGATTTTCGTACGTGGCTTGATTTAAGGCTTTAGTGAAGATATCCGCTACTTTTTACTCTGTGCATACGTGATCTATGACAATGTCACCATTATTTACGTGATCACGAAGAAAATGATAACATACTTCTATATGCTTGGCCTTAGAGTGTAGTGCGGGGTTCCTAGATAGGTTGATTGCACTCATACTATCACAATATATAGGAATTTTATTTACGGTAATTCCAAAGTCCGAAAGTTGTTTTATCCATAATAATTGTGTGCAACAAAGACTAAGTGCCATGTACTCAGCTTCAGTAGTAGATAAAGCTACGCTTGCTTGCTTTTTGGAAAACCATGAAATAAGTGAGTTTCCTATAAATTGGCAAGTGCCACTCGTGCTTTTCCTATCTATCTTACATCCACCATAATCAGCGTCAGTGTAGGCATGCAAATTAAAGTCACAATCTTTATCATACCAAATGCCTAAGGTGGGTGTGTGCTTAATATATCGGAATATTCTTTTCACTACATTAAAGTGAGACACCTTAGGTTGACTTTGAAAAAGTGCACACATACACACTGAACATGATATCAGGCCTACTAGCAGTAAGATATAGCAAAGAACCAATCATAGATCTATATAAGGCATTATCAAAATCCTTACCATGTTCATCTTTATCTAATTTAGTGGTAACACTCATAGGGGTGGGAGATGGTTTTAAATTCTCAAAATTGAACTTTTTAATCATATCATTTACATATTTAGCTTGGCTTATGTGAATACCTTTACTCGTTTGCTTAATCTGCAAGCCAAGAAAGTAGTTCAATTCGCCAACCATAGACATTTCAAATTCGGATTTCATGCAATTTTCAAAATCTTCAACAAGTTTATGAGAAGTGGAGCCAAAAATGATGTCATCAATGTAAATTTGAATAATAAGTAAATCCGATTTATCTTGTTTCAAAAATAATGTACTATCTATAGTACCTCTTTTGAAACTATTTTCTAAAAGAAAAGTAGCAAAACGATCATACCATGCTCTAGGTGCTTGCTTTAGTCCGTATAGTGCCTTCTTTAGTTTGTACACGTGATGGGGATGTTTCAAATCTTCAAAACCTTGTGGTTGTTTCACGTATACCTCTTCTTGTATGAATCCATTTAAGAATGCAGTTTTCACGTCCATTTGATAGAGTTTAAAATCTTTCATGCAAGCAATGGCAAGTAAAAGTCGTATAGCTTCTAATCGTGCTACGGGTGCAAATGTCTCATCATAATCAATTCCTTCTTCTTGATTATAGCCTTGAGCTACAAGTCTAGCTTTATTTCTAACAACTTTTCCTTCTTCATTCATTTTATTTCTAAGCACCCACTTTGTGCCTATTATGGTCTTATCTTGTGGTCGTGGCACTGAATCCCATACGTCATTTCTAACAAATTGATTCAGTTCGTCATGCATAGCATCAATCCAAGAAGAATCACTCAAAGCATCATGCATATTTTTGGGTTCAATTTCGGAAATCATAGCATGAAATTGATTTATTTCATCCGAAGTTATTCTTCTACGTGGTCGCACTCCGTGAGTGATATCGCCTATAATGAGATCATGTGGGTGATCTCTATGCCATATTGGTTGATTATTTTCTATGTTCTCATGCATTTCTAAGTGATCATGCATTTCTAGTGTATCATGCATATCATGCATATCAAACGTGCCATCATCATCATTCAACACGGGTTTCAATTCAAAATCATCATCATATTCTTTATCTTTATCAATCTCACCAAATTCATTAAACTTCACAAGAATAGATTCTATAATTTGTCTAGTGAGAGGATCATAACATCTATATGCTTTTGAATTTACAGAATATCCAACAAAGATGCATTCAATTGATTTAGATTCAAATTTATCTAAATTGTCTTTTGTATTTAAAACAAAACATTTGCATCCAAACACACGAAAATAGTTAATTTTAGGCATGCGATCATTTAATATCTCATAAGGAGTCTTATTTATTTTCTTTCTAATGGATAAGCAATTTACTATGTAGCATGCACAGTTTACGGCTTCCGCCCATAAAAATCTAAGCAATTTATTTTTGCACAACATAATTCTAGCAATTTCTTGTAATGTCCTATTCTTTCTTTCTACTACTCCATTTAATTGTGGAGTTCTAGGTGGCGAAAACTCGTGTTTAATTTCTTTTTCTTCGCAAAATGAAATCATGTCCTTATTTTTAAACTCACCATCTCTATCTCTTCTTATCTTTTTCACATTGACACCGTATTGATTTTCAAGTTGTTTTATTAGTTTCGCAATCTCAATGGCACTATCATCCTTATGTGCAAGAAACAAAGTCCAAGTATAACAAGAAAAATCATCAACAATCACGCAAGCATAGTGACGCCCACCAAGACTCGTAGTGCGACTAGGACCAAACAAATCAATGTGTAATAATTCTAAAACTCTAGTCGTGCTTATTTCATTTTTAGGTTTAAGTGACTCGCGTGTTCGTTTGCCTTTTATGCAAGATTCATACAACTGAAAGTTGTCTAAATCAAATGTAGGCAATCCTCGTATTAGGTTCTTTCGTTGGAGTTTTTCTAGTGTAGAAATGCCAATATGTCCTAAACGTGTATGCCACAAATTTATGTTAGGTTCATTTGACATGAAACACTTAACCTTAGCGTCTAACATATCATCCATAGAAAGCGTAAAAATGTTCCCTTCCCGTTTTCCTTTTAAGACTGTTTTTCTATTTTTATTTATTATATTGCAATATGGGTGAGTAAAACACACATCAAAGCCATTGTCAATGAATTGCGAAATGCTAAGAAGATTATAAAATAAGTTACTTACCAAAAAGACGTTTGAAATTTGAAGAGTGCTTGGGTTTCCAATTGTACCTTTTCCGATGATCTTGCCTTCGTTGTTGTCTCCAAAGGTCACAGATCCGCCTTTTGTGACCTTCTTTCATTTCGTGAATAGGCTCAGGTCACCCATCATGTGCCTCTAGCAACCACTGTCAAGGAACCATTTGATTGATGTATCTTTTGATGTGTGTGTTCCCTGTAATGTGTAAAAATGATTTAGATACCCTTTTAATTTTGGGTCCTTACGAGTTAGTTATTCACCTTTTAGTAAAAGTACCTTTCGGTACCCATACTTGGGTGATCCTTCTTGGTCTAGAAAATGACAAGAATGTAGATGAATGTGCAATGTAGTAAACATGTGGTGGGTGCACTTTAGGCCTTTTGGCCAAGAACTCCTTTATACTCATTATATGTAGGACATTTTTGATATGTCCTTGTGTTTGCGTGCGTAGTGTGTGATCTAGATGAATGAAATGGATGACGTGTATGCATCACTTGTTTCTTCTCATATTTATATGGCACAAAATTGTATTTTGCATGATATGAGGAAGAAGTAAAGCATGAGGAGGGGAGAGGGGGTCTTTGCGTCATCTTAGACGTCGTTTTCTGTTTTGGGGTGTCTACTTTATTAGACACTACAAACTTGGTTGGTTTAATGGATACTTCATTTGTTTCAATGTATCCTAAACCTGTTTTATCACTATCATGCTTTTGTGATAAGATAATAATACGCTCTAGCATGTTAGATTCCGTATCAAATTGTTTCATCATTTTCTCTAAGTCTGTCTTCCTTGATTTCAAACTTGAAATCTCGGATTTTATTTCATTATTTTGCATGGTCAATGATGAGATCTCTGTCTTTAATGAAGTAATGATGCATGATGACTCTTCTTTTGAATCGTTTGATTGGGCGACAAGATTCTTGTTAGAAGATTCTAACAGTTTCTTGTCTTCAATTAATCGCTTCTTTTATTTCGCGAGAGTCTTAGTAAATTTATGCAATTCTAAGTACTGACTAAAAAGATCATCATAAGAGGGCTCAGAGTCAGAATCAGAGTCAGATCATACCTCGTTTGATGCTTTGGACACAAAGCATACTTGTGCAATGTCCTCTTCTGTTTCAGTCTCGGAATACGATGTATCACTCCAAGTGGAGGCTTTGAGAGCTCATTTCCTTTGCTTAGGTTTTGAGACGAGTCTATTCTTGTTCCGATCCTTGTCAGGGTATTTATTTGTTTGCTTGTCCTTATTAGGCCAGTCATATGATAGATGTCCAAGTTTACCGCATTCATAACATTTAACATCTTTGTCGTTTGTCTTGTTCTTATTTCTTTTAGTCGAAGTGGCCTTATTTTTGTTTCTAAAAGACTTTCTCATGAACTTTCTTAAGCCTTTAGCCAATAAAATTAAATCATCGTTATCCGATTCAGAATCACTATCATCTACGTGATCGGAAGAAGTAGAGACATATTCATTTGATTTAAATGCAATAGCTTTACCTTGTTTTGATGATTCTGATTTCCTTATGGTGAGTTTGTTCTCATAAACCTTAAGTGATCCAATTAATTCTTCTATCTTGATTGAATTAGTTTCTTTGCTTTCTTCTATTGCCGTTACTTTAGGGTCCCACTCGGATGGAAGGCTTCACAAGACTTTTTGTACCTTTTCCTGCATAGTAAAGGCTTTGCCAAGAGACTCAAGAGAATTGTAGATGTTAGTCAAACGAAGATCCATATCAACAATAGATTCATTAGGCAATAATTTAAATGACTCGAGTGTGGACATAAGCATGTTGATCTTGGACTCTTTTACTTGACTAGTGCCTTCGTGTTTCATTTCAAGTATTCTCCACATTTCTTGCGCACTAGAACAATTTGAAACATAACTGGATTCACTTTTACTTAGTCCATTTAAAAGTAACTGCATAGCCCTAGAGTTCATGCTTAGTCTCTTTTTATCTTCACTAGTATACTCTTGTCTAGACTTAACGACCTCTAGTGTGACTCCATCTACAGTGGATAACTTTGATGGAACAAATAGAGCATCTTCTATAATTGACCAAAGATCATTATCAATTTCCATAAGAAAAAGTTTCATTCTTAACTTCCATTGAATGAAAGGCTCACCGTCAAAGAGAGGAGGCCTTTGACTCGACATACTTTCTTGTTCGGTTTTGAAATTTGTGGTTGCCATCTCACTTAGATCGTTGGATCCTTTTGATGTGAGTGTTCCTGTGCTCTGATACAACTTGTAGGATCTGCAAGGCACCACTAGAATGAGGGGGGGGGGGGAGTTTGAATAGTGGGTGCGGAAAATGTGGTTTTTGAAATAGTTTTAAACCAAAAACCCAACTTCTGAAAATAGTTTCTGTTTTCAGGACCAGTTTTAAAACGTTTTGAAAACTAGGTTACAGGTCTCCAAAAATTCTGCAATTTGGAGAGAACTTAGCCTCAGATGTTATGAGTATCTCCTAAAAATTTCAGATTTAAATTCAACCTCTAACCCCTTGAAAAATTCGTTGGTGGTCAGATTGCGTAAATCTGCCAGAAACGGTAGACTGATTTAAACAATTAATTCCTATTTGTACGTAACTCCAAAAGCTCTGAAAATTTAAAGACTAACCCCTTATAAGTTGTATTTAAATGGGTTGAAACAGTTTTGAAAAATTCTTTTGGGAAGTTAGTCAAATACGATCAAAGTCTCAACCTTTGCAAGCCTGAAAATCAGACTGCACTAGTCTCAGAACTTTGGACGTTTGGATTTATCCAAAAGGGTTGAAACTTGTGCCAAATTAACCTTAAGACGTGTGGATATGATTCTGGAAAGTTGCATAATTTTTGAAATTCGTTTACTATTTTTACGAACGTGATTAAAAACGATAAACGTGCTGAAACTGAAAGTAAGTGCTGAAAGTAAATGACACCAAGAATTTTATAGTGGTTCGGTTATAAACAACCTACTCCAGTCTTCGAGGATACCTTCCTCAGTTCACACTAATCACAAAACACAAAGAACACCATACCACAGGGTTGATGGAGTTACACACCAACTCCAACCCTTTACAAACCTTGTATGAGAATACAATTGTCACGAACACCACCACCTCGCAAGTGCAAGATTGATCATACCTTGATCAATCTTTTACAATGATAAAGAATATGTGGTGGACTATATGAAGCCTATTCAAGAATATAAATGTAAGTACAATAGGCTTTTAGAGAGAAGAAAGAAAGAGAGTGTAGAAAAGAAGGTGCTAAACGTTTTTGATCTTAGAATTTGCAAGACTTGTTCTTGTTTTTGTTTTGCTCTTCTTCCTTTCTTTTTATCATTATGGCCGCGCCCTTTGATCGCTCTTCCTCTCTTGAAAATTATCTTCTAAGTCCTTGAAAGAGTATATGGCATCATTGTGACATGTCTTTGCTTACTTGGCATGTTCTCATTGGATGATTATTAAGCTCTTGCTTACTTGGCACTCAATGATTGGTTGGATGTTGTCATCACTTGATGACTAGACAAATCTGAGAATAACACTTAAAACATATGCCAAAATCATCATAAAATAGTTACCATAACTCACAAGAATATCACACAAAATTAGCAAGACAATTTTCTCCAAATTTCCTTGAAAAAATCGGCCATAAAGACATCTTGCACATGCTGAAATTTCAGCATGTGTAACATTCACTATTTATTCAAAATATTGCCTATTTTGTATTTATTTAATCCAAGAAATCAAATAATACTTCGATCACCATTTAGTATACAATATTCTTATCATTTATGGAATAACCATTGGACACCATTGTGGACTAAATTTTGGCCACTATACATTCCCACACATGCTGAAATTTTCAGCATGTGTGATATTTGAAAATATCACTTTCTTTATTCCATAAAATATTCAAAACACTTCCATATAATCTCCCAATTAATTCACTTAATTCAAGAAGTAAAATATGCCTCATAAATGGATAAAAATCGGCCAGCTTTAATGCACATGCTGAAATTTTTAGCATGTGTTACAAATGTGACATAAGTTTGAATTGTTACCTTGTGTAGCTCCTTTCTTTATGTCATCAACATTGTATGCTTCATTCTTGACCAATCAATATGCCAACAAAACTCCACATATGCTCCAACATAGCTAGAATGGGCGTGTGATGAGGATAGGACATGTGCTGAATTTTATTTTTGCAAACTTTGTAAAATAGTACACATTTAATTATATACACACGGTATATTCCAATCAGCCCTTAATTGAATTTTCTAGAACACTTTGAGATGTATGAAATATGTAAAAAGTGTCTAGATACATATTATATGATATGCCAAAAATGTTCCATGTGTCTTATACGTAGAAAACCGAATTTTCGATGTTTATCGATTACCCGATTTTTCTCTAATTAAATTCCAACTTTTTGCACATGTTATATATATATATTATGTTACACATAATATACATAAATTAAACTTTAATATTCAGCACTTAGGCTGATTAAAGTGGCGCCCAACACATGTGACAAAATTGAAATTGGAATCTCCACAATTTGGCCTTAATGTGGGGTGATTTGTGTGTGCCAACATGAAATGATTTTATGGATGCATATAGCATGAAACACACGAGATTTGTGGATATTTTTGAAGTGTAGGTTCTGGCCATCTATTTATGGCAAGCACGTGACACGTTGGCGAAGTTTCGGTATTCGCCCGATACGACAATTTTCGGTTTAGAACCTTTTAACATGTCGTATTCAATTTGTCATCACCATGACTTATATCATATGATATAAGACCTGAATATACTCATAAATATGAGTTAAGTATGGTGGTGTGACGTTAACGTACGTACGTAAAATATATAACGTGTCGGTAGTACGTTGGAATAAATGTGTATGTGCCTTTTTCAAAAAAATCTGAATATATATATATATATATATATATATATATATATATATATATATATATATATATATGGTAATGGTGTGTGATATATGTGTGGAGAGGAGAGTGGAAGACTTTCCTTTCTTCACCTTGTTGCCTTTGTGCCTTTTCCAAATATTGCTTCCTTTAATGAACTACTTAGTTTAATTGACTAAGTGCTTCACTTAATGAACTAATTTAGTTCATTAATGGTGGCACATGGAAATAGTTCAAACACAACAAATGTTTGCCATTTGATGTAAGCTTTAAAGCTTCATGGCTCGTTCGTACGACAACATTATATATGAACTATATACGGCAAGTTATATGCAATATGTCATGCATTGCTTTGTAACACATTTAAATCATGCATTTTGAAATCACTCAAACCCCTTTTTCTCTACAGACATTTGACTATCACTTGGCCCACACGGCCTACGCGCCACGGGACAATTGCTACACCCAACAATCTCCCCCTTAGCAATTGCTCCCGCTGGGAATCAAACCCGTGACCTTGGCTCTGATACCACTTGTAAGACCTACAAGGCACCACTAGAAGAGGGGGGGGGGGTTGAATAGTGGGTGCGGAAAATTTTGTTTTTAAAAATGTTTTAATCCAAAAATCCAACTTCTGAAAACAGTTTCTGTTTTCAGGACCTGTTTTGCGACGTTTGAAAAACTAGGTTACAGGCCTTTAAAAATTCTTAAATTTTGCGAGATTGTAGTCTTAGATGTTCGGAGTATCTCCTAAAAATTTCAGATCAAAATTCAACCTTTAACCCTTTGAAATATCGTTTGTGGTCAGATTGCGCAAATCTGCCAGAAACGGTAGTCTGATTTGAAAAATTTATTCCGATTAAACCGTGGCTCCAAATGGTCTGAAAATTTAATGACAAACCCCTTATTATTTTTATTTAATTGGGTTGAAACAGTTTGAAAAATTCCTTTGGGAAGTATGTTAAATACGTTCAAATTCTCAACCTTTGCAAGTCTGAAAATCAGACTGCACTAGTCTCAAATCTATTGACGTTTGAATGACTTATACTTGTCCAAAAGGGTTGAAACTTATGCCAAATGAAACTTAGAAGATGTGGCTATGTTTCTTTACAATGTTACGATTTTTGAAATACGTTTACTATTTTTAAGATCACGATGAAATAGATGCAAAGTGCAGGAAACCGAAAGTGCTGTGCAGAAAAGTAGAGAACACAAGGGATTTTATACTTGTTTGGTTAAGTCAACCTACTCCAGTCTTTGAGGACACCTTCCTCGGTTATCACTAAACAAAATAACACCTTACCACACAGGATTGATGGAGTTACACACCTACTCCAACCCTTTACAATCGAAATAAGCAATCACAATGATCACGAATACCACCATCGAGCGGATGAATATTTGATCACACCTTGATCAACCTTTTACAATAATAGGGCGTGTATGGTGGTATGAATGAAGCCTATTCAATATGTTTGAATATAGATACAATAGGCTTGAGAGAGAAAGAAAAAGAAAGAAATGTAGAAGAAGAGGTAGTAGAGATACTTTTTGCACTTTAGAAATTCTAAGATTTGTCTTGCATTTGATTCGCTCTTCCTCTCTTCCTTTTATCTCAAAGTGACCGCCCACTCTAGGGCTTCATTCCCTCTTGAAAATTCTCTTTTAAGTCCTTGAAAGAATGCTTTGTATAATTGTGACATCAACTTGCTTACTTGGCAACACTTGATTGGATGATTGTCTTGGCCTTGCTTACTTGACACTCCTTGATTGGATGAGATTTGTCATCATTTGATGACTGTAAAAATCCGAGAATTACACTTAAAACATGTGCCGAATTAGTCAATAAGACCTTGCCAAATATCATATAATTAATCCTACATAATTTGGAAGTAAATTAGTCTCATTTCAAGACCATAAAATTGGCCATTCCCTTTGTCTCACATGCTGAAATTTTCAGCATGTGATAAATATCAATATCTTCAAATTATTACCATATTTTCATCATATCAATCCCTTGAAAATGAAGAAGCAAATATGTTAAATTAAAGACACAATTTTCGGCCATTACTAATTCACACATGCTGAATTTTCAGCATGTGTCATATATGTGACATAGTTTGAAACATTACCTTGTGTAGCTCCCTCCATTATGTCACTAACATTGTATAGTCTATTCTTCACCAATCAAGATGCCAACTAAGCTCCACATAGGCTCCATCAAGGCTGAGTAGGCGTGTGTAATGAGCTTGAACATGTGCTGAATTTATTTTTGTAACTTTTATAAAATAGTGCACAATAATTATACACATATGGTATATTCCAATCAGCCTTAAATTGAAATTTCTAGAACACTTTAGTATGTATTGAATATGTAAAAAATGTCTAGATACATGTTACATGTCATGCCAAAAACGTTTCATGTGTCGTGTTCATAGAAAATCGAATTTTTGACTTTCGTCGATTACGCGATTTCTCTCCGATTAAATTCCAAATTTTTATACATGTTATATATATTATGTCACACATAATATAAATAATATAAATTTAATATTCAGCTCTAACGGCTGATCAAAGTGGCGCCCCATGTGACAAAAATGTTGAATTTGAAATCTCCACAATTTGGCCTTAATTGAGGGTGATTTGTGTGTGCCAACATGGAATGATTTTATGACCGAATATACCATGTAAGCCACGAAATTTGTGACCATTTTTGAAGTGTAGGGTCTGGCCATCTATATATGGCAAGTACATGACGCGTTAGTGAAGTTACGGTAGTCACCTGATACGACAATTTTTGGTTTAGAACCTTGTAACGTGTCGTAATAATTTTGTCATGTCCATGACTTATATCATATGATATAAGACCTGTATATACTCATAAATATAAGGTAATTATAGTTGTGTGACGTTAACATACGTTCGTAAAATATATAACGTGTCGGTATTACGTTGGAATATATGTGTATAGTGCCTTTAAAAAAAAGCTGAATATATATATATCCATTTCTCGATTTGTGCGTGTCATCCTTACGCAGAGGCCATGCTAATCTTCTCTGTATCGTTCCAATTTTATCGGATGTCCCCGAAGGGACATATATATATATATATATATATATATATATATATATATATATATATATATATATATATATATATGAATGGCGTGTGGTTACTTGGCAGCCCTCCCCATCGGGAGAATTTGCGCTTAAATCTGCTTACAATATATGTCGTTCATCTAGGCCCACATTGATTTCAGCGAAGTTCATTTGGTTCAAACACCATTCGCCATCCATCAGATTATTCCTCTGGCGTTTATTTCATGCGGCTTTACCATTTGAGGACTATATAGGCTCTTATTTGACTGCACGTCCCACGCAGTGCCCATTTTGCAAGCAACATTCTTCCTCAGTAGATCATGTGTTCTTGTATTGTTCGGCAATCCAGTCCATGTGGATTTTCTTTGCTTCGGAATTGCAGGGTGTATCTCCAAATACTTTAACTCTACGACAGTATTTATTAGCTTGGTGGTACCGGTCATCCTTTTCTTCATTTGATGGGGTGCTCAAGATTGTAGTCCCTGGCATTTTAGTCTATAATATATGGCGTTGTTATGCGAATATGGTGTATGGAGATCAGACATCATTTTCTATATCTGCACTCCGAAACACAGTCCATTTTGAGCTTCATATGTGGGTTCATTCACTCCAAGGTACCAAGCTTGCGGCCGGTCCCGCCACGCCGTTACCTTGGCTTTCAATTCCTCGCCTTCCGCGTCTACAAGTGGTGAAATGGCTTACGCCCCCATCAAGTCGCTTTAAACTTAATGTGGATGCCGCGGTTGGCCGTTTCAATGCGGCAGGAGGTATAATTTTACGTGACTCAGGTGGCGCATGTGTGCGGGCAGTGGCATTCCGCCTCCCATATTGTCCACCATTGCAGGCTGAAATTCAAACGGCGCTGTTTGGCTTGCTATATTTCTTGCCATTATACAGGTCCCTGATTATAGAGACTGACTGTGCACAGTTAATTCAACGTCTACGTAAACAGCAACCCGTGTTTGGAAACTTCCATCTCAAACTCCTACAGCAGTTGATCACTCGTCATAATTTGGAAATTCAGCACGTATTCAGAGAGGCAAATATGCCAGCACATTATTTGGCACAACATGCAATGCAGTCGCCTTGCACTTCTTTCTTCACGCCGTCCAGCCTGCCATCAATGGTTCGTGCTGCTGTCTCGTTGGACCTCACGTCAGCTGCTGTGCGTAGGCAGTCAACATAACATCTTCCATATGGATTGGCACGCTCACCTTTTTTCTGCCTGTGCTCGATTGAGTACAGGCAGGCAGGGTATGTTGGCTGTTCTTTTTCATTTATTAATCATAGGCATTTGCCATGTTTACACACATCTTGCTTTTCCATGTACATGGTTTATGCTTGGCGAGGATGCTCAATTACTATGCGTTGCAAACATTAATCTCATGGACGTTTGTATCGTTCTATTTTTACGTTCAACAACTCCATTGAGTTGTGGTGTTCTAGGTGGTGAGAATTCATGTTTTATTCCATAAAGTTCACAAAATTTGATTACGTCTTTATTTTTAAATTCTCCACCTCTATCACTTCTAATTCTTTTGACATTTTCTTCGTAAATGTTTTCAAGTTGCTTGATAAGGGTTTCGATTGCTAATGGAGCATCGTCTTTGTGTGTTAAGAACAATGTCCATGTGTAGCGTGAGTAATCGTCTACTATGACACACACATAGTAGTGTCCACCTAGACTTCTTGTCCTACTTGGACCAAATAAGTCTAAGTGAAGCAATTCTAGTACATGACTAGTACTCACTTCATGTTTCGGTTTTAAGGTTTCTTTAATGTGTTTTCCCTTAATACATGTTTCACACATTTGAAAATTATCTAAGTCTAACTTAGGCATACCTCTAATTAAATTCTTTTTAGATAATTTTCTAATGGTTGAAATTCCTATATGGCCTAATCTTCTATGCCATAAATTCACATCTAAGTCATGTGATATTAGACACTTAACCTTAGCATTTAACATGTTATCTAAGGTAAGGGTATAAATATTTCCATCTCTATTTCCTTTTAAAACCGTTTCTCCTTTTTCATTTATTATATCACAAGAATTGGGAAGAAAGGAGACATTATAACCACAATCTATAAGTTGAGAAATACTAAGTAAATTATAAGAGAGATTGCTTACTAGCAACACATTTCGTATTTGAAATGTGTTTGGGTCCCCGATTGTTCCTTTTCCAACAACTTTTCCTTTGTTGTTGTCACCAAATGTTATCTTTCCACCATCAATATGTTCAAGTTCGGTGAATAGATTGGGGTTGCCCGTCATATGCCTCGAACATCCACTATCTAAAAACCATTTGGTTTTTAGATTCTTTGACTTTGCCTCTTTCTTGCATTCCTTGCATTTTTCCTACAATGGAGACAAAGTTTTAGGTACCCTTTATTTGGGTCCTTGAATGTTAGGGGCATTATTCTTGTTTAGATAACCCTTAGGTATCCAAACTTGAATATACTTTCTAGGCACATTTTTAGCATGGTTAAAGTAAGAAGGATAAGCATATAGATGATTATTCCACATAAGTGAGGATGCATTGTTATACATGTTGCGCCATGGTTGATAATCATTATAGGATGACCGAATCTTATAATGTGTATAAGGCATGCGATTTTGTTTCTTATATGGTGCTCTATATGTATATTCATGTGTATTTCTATAAGACTTGTATGAGAGTTGCTTATGCTTAGGTTCATAAAAAGTTGGATGCATTTTATTTGGTCTAGTTGCATTTGTATACATGTAGGCATGATTTCTAGGTTGTCTAGATGCAAAATTTGGCCTAGATGTATGTTTATGCGTGTGCATATTGGTGGGTTTGTGTTGTATTTTTGCCTTGATATGAGTAGAAGAAGGTGTAGAAGAAGATGTAGCAGGCAAAGTTGATTTTGTATTATATGACAACTTTGTACTAGATGAAACAAACTTAGTCTTTTCATTTACTTTTTCGTTTTCTTCTTTATAGCCTAGGCCGGTTTTATCATTGCCATACTTTTGTGATGAGATAAGTGTATCTAACATATTTGCACCCGATTTAAATTGTTCTATCATTTTTTCTAAGGTAAATTTAGAAGACTTAAGTTGCACTATTTCATTTTCACAATTTTCTAACTTGGATTTCAACATTTTATTTTCCATTTGTAACTTTTGTTCATCTTTCCTATATGATTCAATTTTGTTCTCTAAAGAATCAAGAGTATTATTAGACTCTTGTTTAAGAGATTCTAGTTGATCGGAAAATTCCAAGTTGGACATCTTCAACTTGTCATTTTCTTCAACTAGTTTCTTCTTTTCTTTAGAGAGCCTCTTACAGTGAGCATGCATTCGTAGGAATTCTTCATACATTTCATCAAATGTCATGTCACTATCAGAATCACTATCAGAAGAAGAACATACCTCGTTGGATACGAAGCACACTTGAGCTTCCTCAGTTTCGGATTCTGAGTCGGATGAGTCGCTCCATGTGCTCACCTTCATTGCTCGTTTCCCTTTTCTTGCCTTAGACTCCTTTGTCTTTGACGTTTGAGCTTCCTTGTCCTTGGCTTGTTTATTATTGTTGTTTTTATTATTATTTTTCTTTGTCGGACAATCGTATGAAATATGTCCTTTTTGACCGCATTCATAACACTTTAATTCTTTATTATACCATTTGTTTGTGTTATTTTTCTTAGATTGAGAAAAAGAAGAAGAAGAAGAATTATGTTGTCTATTCCTATTTGGGCGTTTGAAAAACTTTCTAAGTTTTCTAGCAATCAATATCAAGTCATCGTCTAATTCAGTATCACTATTACTATCATCGTTATTAGCATGTGTTTCAGTTGTTTTGAAGGCTATTGACTTACTGGATGACTTAGACGATTCAGACTTTCGTTGGTTCAGTTTTACCTCATAGACTTTAAGAGACCCGATCAATTCATCCATCTTGGTGATTGACTTTGTCTCCTCGATTGCAGTCACCTTTGGATCCCATTCAGCAGGGAGACTTCGTAGCACCTTTTGAACCTTTTCATTGTTCGAAAATGACTTCCCTAAAGCTTCAAGGGCATTGAAAATATTAGTAATCCTCAAATCCATAGATATTATGGATTCGTTTGGCAACATTTTGAAAGTCTCTAATTCAGTCATAAGCATGTTTATTTTTGACTCTTTAACACCACTAGTACCTTCATGCTTTAATACAAGTGATTTCCACATGTCGTGTGCACTTGTGCAATTTGACACATATCCTGCTTCAGAAGTTGTAAGTCCATTCAAAAGTAATTGCATAGCTTTAGCATTCATGGACATTTTCTTTTTATCATCTGATGACTATTCACTTTTGTATTTTTCAACCTCTTGAGTTACTCCACTAACTTGTACAACTTTCATTGGAATGTACGGCCCATCTTCAACTATAGACCATAAATCGATGTCTATAGCCATTAAGAATAGCCTCATTCTTAGTTTCCAATGAACAAAATTATTGCCATCAAAAAGAGGAGGGCGTTGTGTGGACATACCTTCCAACTCACCTTTGTGAGAAACAATAGCCATAGTATGTACCTTTGATTTGAGACAAGCAGTATATTATGAATTGTTGTTTCTTGGCCTTGTATTGTTCGTACGGTGTTGAATCTTGCTTCTTTTGAGTGGTGTTGGTCTGGCTCTGATACCAAATGTTGGACCGTGCACCTGCAATGAACACCACTAGAGGGGGGGTGAATAGTGGTTAGCAGAAATTACACTACAACCCTTTGTTAAAATCCCCTTGAAAACAGAATCTGAGACCAACTCAGATTCAGAACCCGTTTTTCAAAAATTCACAAATAATTGTACACAACTCCAAAAATTATGAAACTTTCCAGAATTAAACTTCAATGAGTTAACAAGACTCTGTCCAAAAATCAGACAAAAATAAGATTGTTTGACCCTTCAAACAAATTAAAAGATTTAGATGGTCAATCTGGACAGAATTGGACAGAATGTTGCTGATTTTGAAAATAGTGTTTCTCTTTGAATACTCAACCAAAAAGGTTTATCTTTATATCAAAACACTCCTTAGGATGTGTAGATGAAGTTTCCAAAAGGCCCTGACCTCAAACAATTCTTGAAAAATACAGAATTTAAA
>AP025061.1:29441704-29550614 GCA_036186865.1 Eustoma russellianum
AGAAGTTGTAAGTCCATTCAAAAGTAATTGCATAGCTTTAGCATTCATGGACATTTTCTTTTTATCATCTGATGACTATTCACTTTTGTATTTTTCAACCTCTTGAGTTACTCCACTAACTTGTACAACTTTCATTGGAATGTACGGCCCATCTTCAACTATAGACCATAAATCGATGTCTATAGCCATTAAGAATAGCCTCATTCTTAGTTTCCAATGAACAAAATTATTGCCATCAAAAAGAGGAGGGCGTTGTGTGGACATACCTTCCAACTCACCTTTGTGAGAAACAATAGCCATAGTATGTACCTTTGATTTGAGACAAGCAGTATATTATGAATTGTTGTTTCTTGGCCTTGTATTGTTCGTACGGTGTTGAATCTTGCTTCTTTTGAGTGGTGTTGGTCTGGCTCTGATACCAAATGTTGGACCGTGCACCTGCAATGAACACCACTAGAGGGGGGGTGAATAGTGGTTAGCAGAAATTACACTACAACCCTTTGTTAAAATCCCCTTGAAAACAGAATCTGAGACCAACTCAGATTCAGAACCCGTTTTTCAAAAATTCACAAATAATTGTACACAACTCCAAAAATTATGAAACTTTCCAGAATTAAACTTCAATGAGTTAACAAGACTCTGTCCAAAAATCAGACAAAAATAAGATTGTTTGACCCTTCAAACAAATTAAAAGATTTAGATGGTCAATCTGGACAGAATTGGACAGAATGTTGCTGATTTTGAAAATAGTGTTTCTCTTTGAATACTCAACCAAAAAGGTTTATCTTTATATCAAAACACTCCTTAGGATGTGTAGATGAAGTTTCCAAAAGGCCCTGACCTCAAACAATTCTTGAAAAATACAGAATTTAACTTTTCTCAAAACTGGTCAGATTGCAGCCAGATTGGAGCAGTTATCTTGCAAAGACTGAAAGACTAACTTTTACTTGCTCAAATCAAGTGATTCTTGTTGCAAATGAAAGCTAACAGTCTGAAGTATAACTCCACCAAAAATCACGAATTTTGAAAATGTTTAGCTATTTTTTCAAATTGTGTGAAGTTAGGTGAAAACTGCAGTCAAAAACGGGCAGAAAACAGAAATAAAGAAACAAGAGAAGAACACCGAGGATTTATCCTGGTTCGGTCAATGTGACCTACTCCAGTCCCAAGGAACACCTTTCCTTGGATTTCACTATGATATGAACACCTTACAACAAGAGCCAAGCTTGATCCTTGGGTTATACACCAACCCTACTCAAGACTTGGATAATCACCTTCTAAGCAACACTTAGTTGCAATACCTCCAACACCTATTGATGTAGCCTTATAAAGATGGCTAATCAATCTTACAAATGAAGCTCAAGAGGCTTGTAGCTCACCAAAATATTAAGAACAACTTTGCTACAACAAAATACAACAACAAGAACAAGAAGATGAATATGAAAGCTATAGAATGCTTGTGAGCTTCAAGTGTGTTTCATCTTCTTCACCATTGCCTCTATTTATAGTGTGATTTGAGCCTTGAAGATAAGAATGCCAATGTGTCATCATCTTCATCATCAACTCCAAATGTCTTCTCATCATTGGTTGGCTTTGTACACTTGGCAAAATAAAACACAATGATTGGTCCACCTTGGCAACTTTATGTGGCTGAAATTTTCAACTAAAAAATGACTTGGAATTATCTTGAAATTGTGAAGATAATAGCCCCATAACAACTCCTTTATCTTCTCATCTCTTTGGCACAAGAATAGGCATGTAGGAGACCATTTTAAATTCAATTTCAGCTTCAAAAAAAGTGAAGTAGCCGTTGGCTACTCTCTTTTTTCAACAAATATATTTTGAATTTTTCTTAATAAAATAAGAAAGGATAATACCACCAAATTATCTCCAACTTCAAGCAACATAATAGGGCATGTGAGAGCTCCATTTGACTTCAAAAAATCTGCTGAAAAATACTCCAAGAAACCATATAGCCGTTGGCTATATTTAGAAAAAATCCAAGTTGGCAATTTTGCCAACTAGCTCCTTTTTGGTTGGTCCACTTGTCTCCAACTCATAAAATGAATACCACATCATGTCTACCTGATTAGTCACGTTTTCCCACATATATATAAGTGTAGCAACTCAGATTTTTGAAGAAGAAATAAATAGATAACACTTGACAAGATTATGTCAACGTGTAACACCGAAATTTCCCAATATTTCTTCTTATATGTTGAGATCATTTCCACACCTTTGACACCTTTAATATCTCTGAATAATGATGATAAATGTTCTCTTATAACATATATAAGAGGGTCTTCGAGAAAAAATAGAATGTGACATCTCAAATCGTCACATATCCAGCTATAGTCAATAATATCATCGGTTGAGAGAATAAGATATAAGATCACCATATTATCTTCAAAATAATAATAACACAGCTCCAGAATGAAGATAATAATATACTCAAGAGATTCCTTGAGTGAAAATACCAAGAATACCCTTGGGGGTAAAATGACCAAAATACCCCTGGTGTAAGAAAACTCAAGAAATGACCCGGATGGTCATAAATAATCATGATATCAACTTTGTCATGATAAATAGTATAAGAATATGCTCTTGAAATATTTCCACCATATCATGTTCCTACAAAACTCAAAATACCAATTTTGCCCTTTTTGGTAAGTTGTAGAAACTTCCAAGGCATGTTAGTCACAGGACAATAATAATCACCAAAAACACATAATATTCACATAATGAACATGTATAAATCATACACAAATGAAAACAACCAATTCATCACATTTTACAAAATTATTTCAAAAAAAAAAACTAAACATCAATATCATTTTTCTTCACTTATTCATCTTTTTCATTTATAACACCATATGTGACATGTAACACTTAAAATCATGACTTTGAAAATTATCCAAACATATTTTTCAACACTCTGAAGCTGAGGAACTTCGATCGATCGATGTCTAGAGTTTTTAGAAATATTTTTATAAAATGTGATAAAGTGATTGTTTTCATTTGTACATGTTTTATATATGTTCATTATGTGATTATTTTGTGATTTTGATAAATATAAATGTCTTGTGACTAATGTGCCTTGGAAGTTTCTACAACTTACCAAAAAGGGCAAAATTGGCATTTTGAGTTTTGTAGGAACATGATGAGGTGGAAATACTTCAAGGACTTATTCTCATCTTATTTATCAATACAAAGGTGGTATTATATTTATTTCTGACCATCGGGGTCATTTCTGGAGTTTCTCTCACCAGGGGCATTTTGGTCATTTCACCCCTGAGAGTATTTTTGATATTTTCACTCAAGGAATCTCTTGAGTATATTCTTATCTTCATTCTAGAGTTGTGCTATGATTATTTTGAAGATTATATGGTGGCTTTATATTATTTCTCTCATATGATGATATTATTGACTATAGCGGGATATGTGACGAGTTCTGATGTCACATTCTATTTCTTTCTTGAGGACTCTCTTGTATATGTTATTGGAGTATATCTATCATCATATTTCAGATAATATAAAGGTGTTCAAGGTGTAAAAATGATCACAACATACAAGAAGAAATATTGTGAATTTTGGTGTTACATGTTGACATAATCTTGTCAATTATTATTTGGTGATTTCTTCTTCACAAATCTGATTTGATATACATATATATGGGTTTAAAAAAGTGTATATACAGGTGGAATTGATGGTGTACTAATTTTATGGCTTGGTGACATGTGGACCAACCAAAAAGAAGCAGTTGGCAAAAGTTGCCAACTAGGAAATGTTTGAATTGTAGCCAACAGCTACATGGTGAAAAGGAGCTGTTTTGGTTTGAATTTTTCAAAGCCTCATACGCATATTCTTGTGCAAGGAGTTGAGGGTATCTTGGTGGTATTATCCTCTCTTATCATCTTTATTTTGCAAAGGATAATCAAGACTATTCCATGTGGAAATTTTGGCCAACAATGTGATTCCAAGGTGGACCAATCATTTTGCTTTATGTTGCCAAGTGTACAAGGCCAACCAATGATGTGAAGACACTTAAGCATTGATGATGAAGATGGTGACACATTGGAGGTCTTATCTTCAAGGCTCGTTTCATACTATAAATAGGAGGCGAAGGATGAAGAAGAAGAACACACTTGAAGCTCACTTGAAAGCATTTGTTGATTTGTCTAGCTATCTTCTTCTTGTCATTCTTGTTCCATTCTTTGTAGCCAAGGTGTTCTTGTTGTATTTGTTATAGAGCTACAAGCCTCTTGAGCTTAATTTGTAAGATTGATTAGCCAATTCTATAAGGCTACATCAATAAGAGGTAGAGGTGTTGCAACTAAGTGTTGCATAGAAGGTGTTCATCCAAGTCTTAAATAGGGTTGGTGTTTAACCCAAGGATCAAGCTTGGTTATTGCTGTAAGTTGATTCATACCATAGTGAAATCCAAGGAAAGATGTTCCTTGGGACTGGAGTAGGTCACATCGACTGAACCATGATAAATTCTCGGTGTTCTTATCTTGTTTCTACATTTCTGCATTCTGCCCGTTTTTCACTGCAGTTTTCACACAACTTTTCACGTTTTGAAAAAATAGCTAAACACTTTCAAAATTCATGATTAGTTATAGTTCAAACTGTGAGCTTTCATTTGCAACAATAATCACTTGATTTGAGCAAGGGAAAGTTAGTCTTTCAGTCTTTGCAAGATAACTGCTCCAATCTGGCTGCAATCTGACTAGTTTTGAGAAAGCTTGAATTATGTTTTAACCAAGAATTATTTAAGGTCAGGGCCTTTTGGAATCATAAACTAGACATCCTAAGGAGTGTTTTTACATAAAGATCAACCTTTTTGGTTAAGTATTCAAAGAGAAACATATTTTTCAATTTCAGCAACATTCTGTCCAATTCTGTCCAGATTGACAATCTGAATCTTTTTTTTGTTTGAAGAGTCAAACGATCTTATTTTTGTCTGATTTTTGGATGGGGTCTTATCAACATATTGAAGTTAAGTTCTGAAAATTTCCATAATTTTTGGAGTTGTGTACAAGGAGTTTTGAATTTTCAAATACGGGTTCTGAATCTGAGGTAGTCTCGGATTCTGTTTTCAAAGGGGATTTTTATCAAGGGTAGTAGTGTAATTTCCACTAACCACTATTCACCCCCCTTTAGTGGTGTTTATTGCAGGTGCACGGTCTAACAAAATTATGTTCTTATTCTATCTCCCCCTTTATTTTGCAAATCATGCAAAAGATAGAATTATGTAATTGTACCGTAGATCATCATACCTAACTTGACTTGTAAAGTTTCAAAAGTTGCTTGATTAGATGTCAGCTACTTGATGATTAGTTCTTATGTGGTCTATGATTATATTTCCATTTTGAACATGATTACGGAGAAAATGATATCTTATCTGAATGTGTTTGGCCTTATAATAAAGTACTGGATTCCGAGAAAGATTGATTGCACTTATCGCAGAAAATTGGAATCTTATTCATTTTAATACCAAAATCACTAAGTTGTTGTTTAAGCCAAAGTATTTGGGTAGTACATAAGCTTAAGGCTATATACTCGGCTTCGGTGGTAGAGAGTGCTACACTAGTTTGCTTTTTGGAAAACCAAGAGACCAGGTTAGTTCCTATGATTTGACACGTACTGCTAGTGGATTTTCTATCTAATTTGCAACCACCATAATCGGCATCACTATAAGTATAAAGTTCCAACTTAGCGTTTCTATCATAACAAAGTCCTAAGTGAGGCGTGTGTTTAAGATATCTAAATATCTTCTTCACTGCATTGTAATGTGATACTTTAGGACAAGATTCAAACCTAATACAGACACACACTAAACATTAGTCGGGTTATGATGCAGTTAAATATAACAATGAGCCAATCATAGACCTATAAAGTGTGTCATCAAAAGGTTTACCATTTTCATCCTTGTCTAGTTTGGTGCTAAGACTCATGGGGTTAGGTGTTGGTTTCAACTCTTCAAATCCAAACTTCTTAATCATATCATTGATGTACTTAAATTGGGTAATGTGGATTCCTTGAGGGATTTGTTTGATTTGAAGCCCTAAAAAGTAGTTCAATTCTCCTACCATTGACATTTCAAATTTTGACTTCATATATTCTTCAAAGTTCTTTACTAAGTTAGTGTTGGTTGAACCAAAAATTATATCATCTACGTATATTTGAACTATTAACAAGTCATTATCTTTTCTTCTTAGGAATAATGTGTCGTCTATAGTCCTCCTTTGATAATTATTTGCAATAAGAAAGTTTGCAAATCTATCATACCAAGCTCTTGGAGCTTGTTTCAAACCATATAAAGCTTTCTTAAGCTTGTATGCATGGTTAGGATTCTTTGGATCTTCAAATCCAGAGGGTTGTTTGACAAACACCTCTTCGTGGATGTATCCATTCAAGAACGCACTCTGGATATCTATTTCGAAGAGTTTAATATTGCTTAGACTTGTAATCTCAAGTGACAATATAATTGCTTCTATTCGTGTAACGGGTACAAAGGTTTCTTCATAATCTATTCCTTCTTGTTGATTATAACCTTGTATGACTAGCCTAGCTTTATTTAGTGTGATGTTTCCTTGTTCATCCATTTTGTTCCTAAATACCCGTTTCATTCCTATTATAGACTTACTTCCAGGTTTAGGTACTAAGTCCATACGTTGTTCCTGGTGAATTGGTTTAACTCCTCATGCATGACATCTATCCAAGACATATCACCTAAGGCTTCTTTAACATTCTTAGGTTCTAAGTGTGAGACTAAGCTATGTCTTTCAGTTTGATTTATGTTTCTACGTGTTCTATGTAGAGAAAAAGGGGTTTGAGTGATTTTTAAATACATGATTTAAATGTGCACAAAAACGAGCATAAGATAAAACGTGCATAAGATATACATGTATGCATGATATATTGCTATTACTTGCCTTATTTAGCTTATATATAATGTTGCCGGACTAACGAGCCATGAAGCGTTAAAGCTTACATCATATGGCAAACATTTGTTGTGTTTATACTATTTTCAGGTGCCACTATTAATGAACTTTACTAGTTCATTAAGTGAAGTACTTAGTTTATTAAACTAAGTAGTTCATTAAAGGAAGCCACATTTGGAAAAGGCACAAAGGAAACAAAGCTAAGGAAGGAAAGTGTTCTCCTCCTCCCCTTTTTAATGTGACACGCCATATACATATATATTACATATATTTTCAGATTTTTTGAAAAAGGCACATACACATGTATTCCAACGTACTACCGACACGTTATATATTTTACGTACGTACGTTAACGTCACACCACTATACTTAACTCATATTTAAGAGTATATTCAAGTCTTATATCATATGATATAAGATATGGTGATGACAAATTTAAATACGACACGATAAAAGGTTCTAAACCGAAAATTGTCGTATCGGGCGAATACCGAAACTTCGCCAACGTGTCACGTACTTGCCATAAATAAATGGCCAGCCCCTATACTTCAAAAATTATCAAAACTTTCGTGGGTTACATGATATTTTCAGCCAAAAATACTTTCCATGTTGGCACACACAAATTACTCCACATTAAGGCCAAAATGTGAAGATTCCAAGTTTAATTTTGTCACATGCTAATGGTACCACTTTAAACCAGCCAAGTGCTGAGATTTAAAGTATATATTATATATATTATGTATAACATAATATATATAACATGTGCACAAAGTTGGAATTTAATTAGAGAAAAATCGGGTAATCGATAAATATCGAAAATTCAATTTTCTACGTATACAATGCATGGAACATTTTTGGCACATCATACGACACGTATCCAGACACTTTTTACATATGTCATACATCTTAAAGTGTTCTAGAAAATTAAATTAAGGGCTGATTGGAATATAACATGTGTGTATTATTAAATGTGCACTATTTTACAAAGCTAGCAAAAATGAAATTCAGCATATGTATATACATATCATACACGCCTATACAGCTGAGATGGAGCATATGTGGAGCCTTGTTGGCATCTTGATTGGTCAAGAATCAATCACACAATGTTGGTGATTTAAAGAAAGAAGCTACACAAGGTAATGTTTCAAACTTTGTTACAATTGTGACACATGCTGAAAATTCAGCATGTGTGCTAATGGCTGGACGTTTTTAGCATCTTAATGGCTCATATTTTGTGTCTTGATTAAGGTGGATTAATTGGAAGATAATTTGGAAGTAATTTGAATAAGTTATGGAATTAAAATTGTGATATATTTGAATATCACACATGCTGAAAATTTCAGCATGTGTAGTAATGGATATGGCCGATTTTTTGGCCTATGTGATGTATAATTTTAATTCCAAAATTGAGGAAGATGTCTTGTACTAAATGGAGATAGATTTCTTGAATTAAAACAATGCTAAATAGGAAATATTTTGAACAAAAAGTGTATGTAACACATGCTGAAATTTCAGCATGTGCATTTGTCATTATGGCCGAATTTTTCACCATTTTTGTGACAAAATTATCTTGCTAACTTTATGTGATAATCTTGTGAATTTCGGCAACTATTTTATGATGATTTTGGCACATGTTTTAAGTGTTATTCTCAGATTTTCCTAGTCATCAAATGATGACAACATTCAACCAATCAATGAGTGCCAAGTAAGCAAGAGCTTAATGATCATCCAATGAGAACATGCCAAGTAAGCAAGATCATGTCACAATGATGCCACACGTTCTCCCAAGGACTTAGAAGACAATTTTCAAGAGGAGAAGGACTCCCAAAGGGGCGGCCATGATGATTAAAAAGGAAGGAAGAAGAGCAAAACAAGAACAAGAACAAGAGTTGCAAATTCAAAGATCAAAAGTGTTCTAGCCTTCTTCTTCTACACTCTCTTTCTTTCTTTCTTCTAAAAGCCTATTGTACTTACATTCATATTCTTGAATAGGCTTATCTTAGACCACCACTCATTCTATATCTTAGTAAAAGATTGATCAAGGTGTGATCAATCTTCATTCTTGCGAGGTGGTGGTGTTCGTGCAAATTGTATTTATCATACAAGGTTTGTAAAGGGTTGGAGTTGGTGTGTAACTCCATCAACCCTGTGGTAAGGTGTTTTTGAGTTGTGTGATTAGTGTGAACCAAGGAAGGTGTTCCTTGAAGACTAGAGTAGGTTGTTGATAACCGAACCAGTATAAAATTCTTGGTGTCATTTACTTTCAGCACTGATTTTCTGTTTCAGCACTGTTTACTGTTTTTAATCAGGTTCGTAAAAATAGTAAACGAATTTCAAAAAACACGAAACTTTCAGGAAATATAACCACACGTTCTATGGTTCTTTTGGAGCAAGTTTCAACCCTTTTGGACAAGTATAAGTCATTCAAACGTCCAAAGTTCTGAGACTAGTGCAGTCTGATTTTCAGGCTTGCAAAGGTTGAGACTTTGATCGTATTTGACTAACTTCCCAAAAGAAATTTTCAAAACTGTTTCAATACATTTAAATATAACATATAAGGGGTTATTGGTTAAATTTTCAGAGCATTTGGAGTTGTGTACAAATAGGAATTAATTTTTCAAATCAGTGTATCGTTTCTGGCAGATTTGTGCAATCTGACCACCAACGATTTTTCAAGGGGTTAGAGGTTGAATTTTAATCTGAAATTTTTAGGAGATACTTATAACATCTGAGTCTAAGTTCTCTCCAAATTTCAGAATTTTTGAAGACCTGAAACGTAGTTTTCAAAACGTTTTAAAACTGGTCCTGAAAACAGAAACTGTTTTCAGAAGTTGGGTTTTTGGTTCAAACTAATTTTAAAAACCACATTTTCCGCACCCACTATTCAACCCCCCCTTCTAGTGGTGCCTTTCAGATCCTACATTCTAACCCCAACACTTGGATCCCTAATGATTAACTCTTTAGGATGTTTATGTTTATCTTTAATAAGCTACCAATTCCTAGGTTGACTAGGTTCACCCTAATCTTGTTCAAATGTTTCATTAATATGAACATTATCGTATACAATTGGATCATCTTGCAAGTTAGTTGTATTATCTTCCAATTGCAAAATTTTTTTCATTTATTTCATCTGAGGGTTCATGCATGTCTTGTTCAGGGGGAGTTGGATGATCAAGTACAGGCTCAAGTAATACATCATCATCATCAAACATATTTTCAACATTATTTTCATGTTGAGTTTTATCACTAACTTCAAAACATGCATTCTCATTGTATTTCACATGTATGGATTCAAGTTTTCTCTAGATGCATGATTATAACACGTATATGCTCTTGAATTAGTTGAATAACCAACAAATATGCATTCAATAGACTTTTGTTTAAATTTGTCTAGATTATCCTTAGTGTTCAACACAAAACAATTACATCCAGATACTCTAACATAATCTACCTTAGGTTGTCTATTGTTTAATAATTCATACGGTGTTTTGTTTAACTTCTTTCTAATTGAACGCCTATTTATAATATAACAAGCACAACTTACAGCTTCAGTCCATAAATACCTTGGTACTTTATTTTCACATAACATTGTTCTAGCAACTTCTTGAATTGTTCTATTTTTACGTTCAACAACTCCATTGATTTGTGGTGTTCTAGGTGGTGAGAATTCGTGTTTAATTCCACGTAATTCACAAAACTTGATTACATCTTTGGTTTTAAATTCTCCACCTCTATCACTCCTACTTCTTTTAACATTTTCTTCGTAAATATTTTCGAGTAGCTTGATAAGAGTTTTGATTTTCAATGGAGCATCATCTTTGTGTGTTAAGAACAATGTCCATGTATATCATGAGTAATCATATACTATGACACACACATAGTAATGTCCACCTAGACTTCTTGTCCTACTTAGACCAAATAAGTCTAAGTGAAGCAATTCTAGTACATGACTAGTACTCACTTCATGTTTTGGTTTTCATGTTTCTTTAATATGTTTTCCTTTAATACACGTTTCACACATTTGAAAATTATCTAAGTCTAACTTAGGCATACCTCTAATTATGTTCTTCTTAGATAACTTTTCAATAGTTGAAATTCCTGTATGGCCTAGTCGTCTATGCCATAAGTTTACATCTAAGTCATGTGATATTAAACATTTAACCTTAGTATCTAACATGTTATCTAAGGAAAGGGTATAAATGTTACCATCTCTATTTCCTTTTAAAACAATTTCTCCTTTTTCATTAGTTATATCACAAGAATCAGGGAGAAAAGAAACATAATAACCGGAATCTATAAGTTGCGAAATGCTTAATAAATTATATGAAAGATTGCTTACTAACAACACATTTCATATTTGAAATGTGTCAGGGTCCCCGATTGTTCCTTTTCTGACAACTTTTCCTTTGTTGTTGTCACCAAATATCACTTTTCCTCCATTCTCAAAATGTTCAAGTTCGGTGAATAGTTTGGGGCTGCCCCTCATATGCCTTGAACATCCACTGTCTAAAAACCATTTGGTTTTTAGCTTCTTTGACTTTACCTCATTCTTGCATTCCTTGAGATTTTCCTACGATGGAGACAAAGTTTTAGGTACCCTTTACTTGGGTCCTTAAATGTTACGAGCACCATCCTTTTTTAAATATCCCTTAGGTATCCAAACTTGGATGTACATTCTTGACACATATTTGACGTTAGTTGAATAAAGCGGATTAACATGAAATTGACCATTCCATTTAAAAGAAGGTGTATGCATATAATTGTTATATCTTGGTTTATAAGTACTATGTTGTGGCTGATTTTGATAGTGTGTGTAAGGCATATGATTTTGTTTCTTATATGGTGCTATGTATGTGTGTTCAAATGCATTTTTATAAGTCCTATGTTGCCTATAATTATGTCTATACGGATTATAACAAGTTGGTTGCAGTTTATTTTGGTAGACACATTTGTATACATATAGGCATACTTTCTGGATGGTCTAGATGCAAAGTTTTGTCTAGTTGCACATTTACATGTGTGTGCTTTTGTGGGTGCATGTTGCATTTTTGCCTTGGAATATGAAGAAGAATGAGTAGCAGGCAAAGTTGATTTTGTTGTATTATACGAAAACTTAGACTTAGATGATACAAAGTTAGTCTTTTTGCCTAACTTGTCATTTTCTTCGATATACCCTAAGCCCTTTTTATCATTTCCATATCTTTTTGACGATATAAGTGTGTCAAGCATGTTCGTGCCAGATTTAAATTGTTCTAACATTTTTTCTAAGTTTAATTTAAAAAATTTAAGTTGTACTATCTCATTTTCATAACTTTTTAACTTAGATTTCAACATACTATTTTCAGTTTGTAATGTTTGTTCATTTCTCCTATATGATTCAATTTTAATCTTTAGAGAATCAAGAGTATTAGTAGACACTTGTTTAAAAGATTCTAATTGATCAGAAAATTCCAAGTTGGACGTCTTCAACTTGTCATTTTCTTCAATTAGTTTCTTCTTTTCTTTAGAGAGCCTTTTACAGTGAGCATGCATCTTTAGAAATTATTCATACATCTCATCAAATGACATTTCGTATCAGAATCTACATCAGATGAAGAACTTACCTCGTTAGATACGAAGCAGACTTGAGCTTATTTAGTATCGGATTCTGAGTCGAACGAGTCGCTCCACGTGCTCGCCTTCATTGCTTGTTTGCCTCTTCTTGACTTGGTATCCTTTGTCTTAGGCTTTTGTGCCTCCTTGTCCTTGACTTGTTTATTATTGTTGTTGTTATTATTATTTTTCTTTGTTGGACAATTATATGAGATATGTCGTTTTTTATCACATTCGTTGCATTTTAAATCTTTATTATACCACTTGTTATTGGAGTTTTTCTTAGGTTGAGAAGAAGTAGAATAAGATTGTTTTCCATTTCTATTTGGTCGTTTTAAAAACTTTCAAAGTTTTCTAGATATTAATATTAAATCATCATCTAATTCATTATCACTATTATTATCATCATTATTTATATGTGACTCAGTTGATTTGAAAGCAATAGACTTACCGAATGATTTAGATGATTCGGACTTTCGTTGGTTCAGTTTTACCTCGTAAATTCTAAGTGAACCGATCAATTCATCCATTTTAGCGACTGACTTTGTCTCCTCGATTGCTGTTTCCTTTGGATCCCATTCAGCAGGAAGACTCCGTAGCATTTTTTGAACGTTTTCATTTCCGGTAAAAGATTTACATAAAGCTTCAAGCGCATTAAAAATATTAGTAATCCTCAAATCCATAGATGTTATGGATTCGTTCGGAAACATTTTAAACGATTCGAGTTCAGTCATAAGCATGTTTATTTTTTATTTGAGATATGTCCTTTTAGCATTCATATACATTTTCTTTTTATCTTCAGATGACCATTCACTTTTATATTTTTCTACTTTCTGTGTTACACTGTTTACTTGTACAGCTTTCATTGGAATGTGCGGTCCATCTTCAACTATACACCATAAATCGATGCTATAGCCATTAAGAATAGCCTCATTCTAAGTTTCTAATGAACAAAATTATCAACATCAAAAAGAGGAGGGTGTTGTGTAGACATACCTTCCAGCTCACCTTTGTGAGAAACTATGGCCATTGTATGTACCTTTAATTTGAGATGTGCAAGCTACAAAGAATTGTTGTTTCTTGGCCTTGCCTTGTTCGTATGGTGTTGAATCTTGCTTCTTTGAGTAGTGTTGGCCTCGCTCTGATACCAATTGTTGGACCGTGCACCTGTAGTAAACACCACTAAAGGGGGGTGAATAGTGGTTAGCAGAAATTACACTACTATCCTTGGTTAAAATCCCCTTTGAAAACAGAATCTGAGACCTCCTCAGATTCAGTACCATTTTTGTAAAATTCAAAAATCAGTGTACAAAACTGAAAAAATTATGAAAATTTCCAAAACTTAACTTCAATGTCTTCAAAAGACTGTATCCAAAAATTAGATAAAAATAAGATCGTTTGGCCCTTCAAAAAAATAAAAAGCTTCAGACAGAACTGGACAGAATGTTGCTGAACTTTGAAAACGTGTTTCTCTTTGAATACTCAACCAAAAAGGTTGATATTTATGTCAAAACACTCCTTATGATGACTAGTTTATGTTTCCAAAAAGTTCTGACCTTAAACAATTCTTGATTAAAATAGAATTCGAGTTTTCTCAAAAAGGTCAGATTGCAGCCAGATTGGAGCAGTTATCTTGCAACAATTGAAAGACTAACTGTCCATTGCTCATATCAAGTGATTCTTGTTGCAAATGAAAGATAATAGTCTGAAGTATAACTCCACCAAATATCACTAATTTTGAAATTGCTATTTTTTCAAAACGTGATAATTTGTGTGAAATCTGCAGTGAAAAAGGGGCAAAAAACAGAAAAATGTAAAGAAGACTAGAACACCAAAGATTTAACCTGGTTCGATCAATGTGATCTACTCCAGTCCCAAGGAATACCTTTTCTTAGATTTTACTATGGTATGAACAAACTTACAATACGAACCAAGCTTGATCCTTATGTTAAACACCAACCCTATTCAAGACTTGGATGAACACCTCGATGCAACTCTTAGTTGCAACACCTCTATCACCTATTGGTGTAGCCTTATAAAATTGGCTAACCAATCTTACAAAGATAACCCAAGAAGGCGTGTATATGTAACTCAACAACAACAAGAAATGAAACACCTTAGCTACACAAAGAAAGAATTAAGAAGAAGAGAATAGCAAGAATGATCTTCAAGTTTGCTCAAGTTGTGTGTACTTTTTCTTCACTTTTGCCTTCTATTTATAGGGTGAAATGAACCTTGAAGATAAGAACTCCAAGGTATCTCCATCTTCATCATCAATGCTAAAGTGTCTTCACACCATTTGTTGACTACATAATCATCTTGTACACTTAGCAAAATGAAACAACATAATTGGTCCACCTTGGATACTCATTTGGCCGCAATTTCCACCTCAATTTGTCTTGAAAATAATGAAGATAATATAGTAGGATAAGATGACATAACTTCTCCACTATATCATCAACTTCTTGCCACAAGAATAGGCATGTGAGTAGCTTCAAAAATTTGAAGAAATCAGCTCCCAACCAACTCCAAGTAGCCGTTTTTTTTCAAGTTTGAAAATTCCAAGTTGGCAATTTCACCAACTAGCTTGTATTTGGTTGGTCCACTTGTCACCAAGTCATAAAATGAGTACACCATCATTTCCAGCTGTATATATACGTTTTTCAACCCATATATATGTGTACAAACTCAGATTTAATGAAGAGAAATCAACAAATAATAGTTGATAAGATTTTGTCAACCAACAATTCAAAATTCCCACATTTTTCTCCTTGTATGTTGTGGTGAATTTTGCACCACTAAAATCCTCATATTCTCTGCAAAAATACAAATGATAACCTCCAATAATATAATCATAAGAGTCTTCACCAAGAACATAGAATGTGACATCAATATTCGTCACATATCCCGCTACCGTCGATGATATCGCCAAATAAGAGAATATAATGGAAAATCACCAAATAATCTTCAAGATAATTATAAAAGAGATTCAGAATTAAGATAATAATATACACAAGACATTCGTTGAGTAAAAATACCAAAACTGCCCTCAGGGGTAAAATGACCAAATGCCTCTTGTGAGAGAAAACTCCAGAAATGACCCTGATGGTTAAAAATAGATATAATAACATCTTTGTGATGATAAATAAGATGAGAATAAGTCTTTGAAATATTTTTACGATGTCATGTTCCTACAAAACTCAAAATACCAATTTTACCCTTTTTGGTAAGTTGTAGAAACTTCTAAGGCACATTAGTCACAAGACATTTAGAATCAACAAAAACACTTAATATCAATATATATAAATCATATACAAATGAAAACAACTATTTTATCACATTTTAGAAAAATATTTCTAAAAACCCTAGACATCGATCGATCGAAGTGCCTCTGCTTCAGAGATCGATGTCTCACAGTGAGTTTTGTTTTTGATTCTGTGAGATGTGGATCAATCCATGTGAGGGGCTGACCTACATCGATCAATCCACGTGAGGGGCTGACGTACGTCGATCGATCCATGTGAGAGATTGACGTCTCACAGTAAGTTTTTAGTTCTATTCTGTCCAACATCGATCGATCGATGTTAGAGGATGATGTACATCGATCGATCCATGTGTCTTTGCTTGAGAGATCGACATCATATTTCTTCACTTTTCAACTTTTACTCATTTATAACACCATATGTGACATTTTTAAGTATTCACCACTTAAAACCATGACCTTGAAAATTATCCAAACACATTTCTCAACAGAACAATTGGTGCATCAAATCTCAGATCAAAATCCTAGGTGTACTTAGTGACCTGCATGGAGCAGCCAAGAATCGTCCATGTGTGTCAAAAAAACAATGGTTATAGCCTTTTTCCTGGTCAAATCGGATCAGTATGTGAGTTTTGTCCAACAAGCCGAGATGGACAGAAGATCAAATGCCTTCTTGAGTGCCACCATGGCCGACCGGCCATTCCAAAAGGAGCCAACAAGAATGAATTTGAAGGGTGCTAAGAGAGCCTCTACTTCGTTGTCAGCAAAATGGATGGAGGGACATCCTTTAAAGGGCGTAGAAGGTTTTGGTCCAATGTGTGTGTGATGGCCGCCGGTAAGAACAGCGACGAAGGAAGGTGGGGGCGCCGGCACCGCAAGGGCTGGCGATGGCTTTTAATAAAGTCGACTGCGAAGGCCAAGAGGAGGCGACGACCAAAGGGTTTTTTATATCAACTTATCACTACACACACACATGTACATACATTTTTTATAAAAAGGACCCAGTCCTCAAATTTTTATTAAAAGCCCTCACTTAAGGCGGAGGAATACCATTGTTACATAAAATGTCAAAACATAACACAACATAACTGCTATGTGGCCGAAATTCTGTGGTAGGGGGATTTAGGGATGGGTAAGTTCCAGTTGAAGTGTGATATGCCTCATTAAAACCTTAGCAAGCAAAAGCACCCTTGTGGATAAAATCTTGCACGAAGGAAAAAGAGTACATATTTACTCCAGTTGGAAAATATCGAATAGAATTACGAAGCTGCCCCATGACATTGAAGTTACACCATGTAGAAAAGTTGCACAGATCCATCGATTCCTCCATTACAGTCCATGCAAAGCCAAACACGAAGAAAGCAGACATGAGTAGGTGACAAACAATATAGAGATTGCAAACAAAGAAACATACAAGCATACCCAGCTTGCCTGCATCTATTTGAATGTAGGCAGAAACCATATTTCTGAGCCAATCTATATAGAAGACAATAATAATGTAGGCGCTGGTATCGTCAAACATGGCGGAGGTGTCCACTAGTTCCATCTAACATAACGCAGCTGCAAACCAGGGGAGGTAGAGAGTACCTTGTGTTATTAGTCATTCGAGGCATTCTTAATCCATGTTGTGCTAAACAATCAGCAGCCATATTTGCTTCTCTAACAGTGTGCTGTATTACAATGTGCGTCTGTTGTAGAAGGGAATACAAAGTCTTGATATGAAAAAGCCCTATAACCGATATTGGTTGATAGAGCATCCGAGAAAGCTGAAGTTTTCTGCTTCCACTATGATGTTACGATATAACGGTAAGAAAAAGAGCAGGCCAAATAAAGCAGTTTGTGCTTCCACCAGATATGGCACACACAACGGCAAGCGAAAATAAATCACTCCAACACAGTCTCCCATTGCATCACGTAGTATGACACTGCCAGCGGCAAACCTGCGTCCAATTGCAACATCTATATTCAGTTTCAATCGACCAGTGGGTGGAACTAACCATCTGATCGTTTGAGCTTGTTTGATGCCAAGTGGAGGCATAAAGTCCAATGCTTCACCAAACGATAGTCCAAAGCCAATTTTGTACCATCAAGTGTCTTAGCCCAAGAATAAATATCTGTAAGTATAACAGCCATGATCGACTCTGTAGTACAAGATGTGCCATCTCCAAAGACTAATGAGGCATAAGTACGCCAGATATTATAAATAATAATACCCGGAATAACTATCTGCAAAATGGCCAGTAAATTGGTTGATGATAACCAGAACCACCAAGATAATAAATAGGGCCATAGTCGCTGAGAATAAGGTATTAGACCATCGAGCAAAGATGTAAAAAAGATCCATATTGGCCGAATGTGTGGGCAATGTAAGAATATATGATCTACCTCCGCTGATGCTTGTTTACAGAAAGGACATTGTGTCGGCATAACCACTATAAACTTGAATACATAGTCCTGTACTGGGATTGCATGATGATATATACGCCAAAGAAAGTTGCTGATAATCGGCCGATGTTGCTTGTGCTAAATAAATTTAGTCGACAAAATGGTTGGACGTTGGATTCTGCAAATGTCATAGGCAGAACTCAAAGTGAAACCTCCCCAGGCCGTGGATGTCCAAGACAGCTGCAGACCCTCTTGACGACAATGTGATTGACATCTCAAATGATAGTGACAAATAATCTTCCAGATGGGAGAGTCCGGTAAACGTGGAATATAATCCCCCTGAAGGCCATACTTGGCATGAAGAAACCTACTCCATAAAGTAGTATTTTGATGATAAGACCACCATATACGACAAAAATATGCTTTCTGCAACACCCGTATATTACGGGTGTTGCAGGAAGGCCTCCTCCAAGCCACCCAATGCATTCTTGGTATCCAAAAAAATTAGCCATCTTTCGTTCAATGATTTTAATTATGGATTGCGGAAGGCCTCCTGCAGCAATAATATGTAATGGAATAGAGGATATAACATACCGCAGTAAGACTAATCTGCCTGACTGTGAAAACAGCTTATTATGCCAACCATTTAATCGTGCATCAATATGCTCCAACAAGGATGAACAGTATCGAGCGCGACTGATACCTTTATGTAACATAGATCCCAGATAACGAAAAGGTAAACCTGTAGGCCGCATGTGTAGTATTTCCTCATAGCAATGTTTACGGGGATCTATTGTGTTTGAAGAAGATATAAATATGCTCTTATTGTAATTCACTTTCTGTCCTGAGGCTGTCTCATACCAAGTCAAAATTTCTCGAAATAGACGTAATGTACGAATATTGCCATGGAGGAAAACCAACAAATCATCAGCGTATGCTAGATGTGTAATATGTATTGGAACCCGTCATAACCTGAAGGAATGCAACAAGCCAGCCTCCACCTGAGCCTTTAATCCTCTACTGAAACCCTCCGAAGATAGTATAAATAGTAAAGGGGATAATGGGTCACCTTGCTTAACGCCAAGATATGGCCGAAATGCCTCTGAGGGGACTCCTTTTATAAGGACCGATAGTGTAGTACTCTTTAGATGATTGACAATGACAGGAATAAAAAAGGCTGAGAAACCAAATTTTGCCAGTAGCAACTCTAGGTAATCCCAACTCACCTGATCAAATGCCTTCATCATATCCAGTTTTAAACATAATTGATTTCCACCTCTATCAAGCATATGGATCATTTCCCGTGCTAAGAGAACCTGAGATGATATTTCATATCCTTTCAAAAAACATGTCCATTCCGGCGATATCAATATTGGAAGTAAGGAATTAAGACGCGTCGCAATAATACGGGTACAGATCTTGCTGAGAAAATTAGTCAAACATATAGGCCGATAGTCACTAAAGGTTCTAGGAGCTGAGACTTTTGGTATCAAAGTGATCAGCGCAGCTGCCATAGCCGAAGGTTGTGGAATACCAAGAAAGAATTCCTGGACTGCTAACGTAACATCCAAACATATGATATCCCAACATGAGCGAAACAAATTCCCATGAAACCATCCGGTTCTGCTGCACTCTGTGGGTCTAAGTGCCATACAGCTTCTTTAATCTCAGCAGCCTACGGAAGACGCATAAGAAAAGTATTATCCTCTGCAGTTACCAACATGGGTATATGCTGCAGTATTCGATCATAGGCACCCGTTGGCTCCTTTGCAAATAAAGCTTTATAAAAAGAAACCGCCTCCGCCTGAATGGAGTATTGGGTGTCACATAACTCATTAGTAGTAGTATAAACTTGTATACGATGTTGTGCGCGTCGACCCTTTACCACCGAATGGAAATAACTAGTATTAGCATCCCCATCTCGTATCCATCAAACTCGAGCTTTTTGCTTCCAAAAATAAAATTCATAGTTAGCAGCTTTAACATACTCCGCTTTTGCCTGATGATACAAACTTCTATTGTCCTCCGTGGGAGACTGTTCCCATGAGAATTCTGCATGACTGACTTTGGATTCGGCTAGCTCCACACATTGAAAAATGTTGCCAAAAATAGTCGAGTTCCATCTTTGAATATCCCTCTTGAGCCGAGACAACTTGTTATAAAATCCATACATTCCACCAGTAGTAGGATATGATTTCCAGGCTTCTTTGACATATGCATGAAAATCCAGGTGAAACAACCAAGCATCTAGAAATCGAAAAGCACGTCTACCACTTGTCTATGCCTTGCTACATAAAAACAACAAAGGAGTATGGTCAGATGAGATCCGTGGTAAATGTGTAAGTCGTAGATCATCAAACAAATCCTGTAAACGAGAATTAATAAAGATCCAGTCTAGCCGGCATTGCACTTGGCCGAGCCCTCAGCCATCAGTCCATGCATATCTCGTCCCACCTTTTTCCTCAGCCATCAGTCCATGTATATCTCGTCCCCTGAAAAGGTGGATCCATCAAAGAACAATCCTCTATGCAATCATTAAAATCCTGCAAGGCTGCCAATGTAGGATTAGAGCGGCCCTGATAATCATGCAAACGTGTTAAAATCACCATCCACTATCCAAGGAATATCCAACTGTTGAGAGTAATCTCGAAGCGATTGCCAAAGTGGCATCCGAAGAGAAACAGAGTGATGTGCGTAGACAATGAAGCAGTTAAATGATAAATTCAATGGGACATAACAAAATTGAAAATGTACCACCTGAGTATCATCTTGCGTATGAATAAACCGAAAAAGCAAATCTTGCCAGAAAACCCAGATCTTACCAGACGATGAAGAGAAATGATGCGAAAAACCAAGATCAATGCCATAATGTGTAATGCAATTTGATGGATGTATTGGCTCAATGATAGCCAAAAGATTAATACGATGCAAATGATCTAACCGATGCAAACGAGATAACGAGGGCCTAATGCCCCTAATATTCCAAACCATAATATTCATCGGGAAAGGGCAACTTCACTTCGATGAACCGAACGCGTAGTGCTACGAGTTAAGATGGTAGAAGGCGGTAATGGTGGCAAGTCCTTACGAGTTCTTCTTCGTCTACGAGGCACAACTTGAATAAATCCCTCATCAGAAGGAAACACCTCAAGATGAGACATCAGGATCTCATATGAAGGTGATTCCGGTAGTGACCATATTCTTCGAATAACATCCTCCGAGAATGATAGAAGATCCAAAGGCATATCTTCCCCATGCAATTCTGTGTGGGAGGAATGACCTATCTTGCCAGTATCATCAAATTCTGGTGGCGGAGGGTATTCTGCATCTTGACCTAAACGTGAGAGATCCTGTGCATGGCTAGAAGATGGCAATGGTACATTAACAGCAGAGGAAAGATTTTGCAAGTTGGTATTTACCTCCGCATCACAAGAAATTATCACTGGTTCCTTTTGAAGTATCAGTGATTTTGTAGGGAAGGAATCGCCTGGAGAAGCTGATTTTTTGGAGTCCATCTCGTGGCAGGCTGCGGCTGACGGACTACGTGCGCTGAAGGCTCTTGACATTTGCCAGTTGCATGCCCAATTCTACGGCATGTAGTACAAAACATTGGGAGATCTTCATAAACAACGTGTTGCAAAATAATTTTTTGTTTCGCCTGCAAGTAAATCCTTTTTAGTAGATCCTGTGAAACATCCACCTTGACACAGATACGGGCAACTGAGGGTCGCAAACCTTCTGAGGTAGCAACGTCTACTTTAATGGGTGCTCCAATGGGCTGGACAATCTCAAATAACATAGCTTTCTTATGAAAATGTATTGGCAAGCCAGGAAGAGCAATCCATATCGGGACTACTGGGACATCAGCGGCTGGATCGAAATCTACTGTCCATTTGGTAACACGCATATGACACCCAGATATATTCCATGCACGACGATAAAAACATCTGAGATAGTCAGGCTTATGACGAAAAATTCAATAGAATGTGTGACTGATCAATCAAGGCGATGCGCAAATCAGTTTGGAATCCAATTTTTTCAAAAACATCTCGAATCACCCTCAATGGTGGTCGACCATACCAGAAAGTTTCCACTAATGAAAATTTAAACGGAATAGATAAAGCATCGATCTCATCATCAGAAAATATAATTATCGGAGTACCTCTATGTCGTGAGATTGTTTTGGGAGAGATGGCAATGGAGGATGCATTATTGCCGGCAACAATTGCCGCAAACGTGGGGGACTGCGACGGCTGACACATCGATCGCAGTCCCAATTACACAAAATAAAGAAAAGAGAAATCTTGATACCGGGCAGATTGAGATCGCAACAAAAACAAGCAGAAACGAGAAGAAAATGGCGCTCGCCAGAGCAGAACATCGCCAGAAAATTTCGCCAGATCTCACATATATACATACATACATACATACATACATACATACATACATACATACATAGATATATATATACATACATACATATATATATATATATATATATATATATATATATATATATATATATATATATATATATATAATCAAAGTGCACACTTTTCCTTCTATCATGCAACGTATATGAAAGATGTTATCTTGATGTTGGTCGCATTCAAAGACCTTCGAACAACAAGAAAATATCTAGACTCATCCACGTCATCATCGCTTACACTTTCCTCATGTAATTATTCAGATTCATGTTCATTATTAGACTCTTCTTCTTCTTCGGTATAATATTCATGAGTATCCTCGGCTATTATTATTCGTTTAGTGTTAGGACAATCTCTCCCTATGTGACCTCGGGTTAACACTTAAAACAAAAGATATCCCTATAACCAGAAAGGGGGATTAGAAGACTTACCTCCCAAGGTCTTAGCCTTGCCTTTATCTTCACTTCTAAGTCCTTCTTGCCCTCGGGTTTGTGTATTGCTTGGTGGTCTATTTTGCCAACCTTGGCCACGATTTGATTGCCCTCTTTGGCCTCGGCTAGGTGCTCTGAATTGGTTATACCTATTCTGTGTTTGACTATACGAAGCAGAATTAGTTCTAAAACCGGAATTGAAAGTTTTAGAATTTATCTATCGTTTAACTTTCTCTTAGTCTTATACATCAGTTTGAACTTGTACACACTGTGTCATGACAAACAGATACTTCCAAAAAGAACATACCAAACCCCTTATGGAAAACTAAGATATGATTTTATTACTTCAGGCAATTGCCTTTATAGGTTAGTCCTGTCCCTAGCACATAGCCTAACTAGTTCCGGACAGAAGTTCTTGAAAAGGAGGTCAGGAGTTCAATTCTTGCCAAAGCCAAGAGAGTTCCTTTTTTGGCAAGTGCATAGTGTGGGAGCTTCCTTGGCCTGTAGGCTTGCCTGCAGTGCTGGAGGCTCCTTATGCAGACTACTGTGTATATGACCAAGCTTCTGCTAGCGGGCCGTTGGGTGCCTGGTTTACATCCTTACACTACATTTGAAATTAGGTATGATAGGGACCTTTACTAGTTGAGGTTCAACTTTTATTGGTTAGTCCTTGGAAGACCATGTCACGACAATCAGATACTAACCGGCCTGACAGAACATCCGTCATTGATATCGACAGGGAAATACATAATTTTTGTCTTCAACTGCTTCCTGTGACGGTTTCTTGATTCTGCCTACCATTACCTTTTTTATTTCTCAATTCCTTTGCCACTTTTCTTTTTCTTTTTTATATCGCAGTAATACCTTGATTGTCACGTCTAATAATAATCATCAAAACCGATTCCGCAGGCGATATAACAACAATAACAACCAAACAGAATAATATTCTGATGAAAACACAAACTATCGCTAGAGTTTAAAGAAGATACAGATAAATAATACTTCAATCCCAATAAATATAGAGTTTGATTCCAGTAAGACACCGATTCTATATATAATGCATAAATGACACAATAAGAGATATATGATGTGTTAATGTGTTAGTAAAAGAATTTATTAAACATAAATACAAATGCTTCCAATATTAATTTGAAATATCTGACTTGAGTTATGTTTGTCTTGTGTTGTTTTAAATCCTCACATCTAATAAATTTGATAGAATGATTACCAATATGGAGAGCGTAAAATAATCCTTGTAATGTCCTCTCTCTAGTCGGTAATTGGATTTTGCAAATATTGTAATAATTATGCGGGAAAGTCAACTTTAATAAGGTGAAAAATTAAAAGAAAAACTAGGGAAAAATATGAGTCAAAACATATTAACAAGATGCTTCAGTATGCTACAATAATACCTTATTCATGCACGTCTCCACATTTGAATGATGGAATTTAATTGGCATTTTCTCAACAGTGTAACAGTTGTCTGATTTTTCTTTCAATTTTTCATGAAATGTTTTCCTTTTACCTTTTGTTTTCTTTTATCTTCTGTTTTCCCCGAAGACAAAGGACATCCATTTATTAACATCAATCCAAATGGCAAGAAAGATGATGCTTGAATGATTACAACCTATATTTTTAGATTCGACCTGGAGATCGATTCGAAAGAGGCTATAAATCAAGAGAGAATAGGTTTGATTAGGTTCATCAAAAGTGGGATTGATTCACAGTATATAAATGAATAAATAATATAGATACACATTTACATGTATGTGTATCGGTCTATGTATGTATTTATGTATGTATATGTATACATATATCTATGTGTATGCCTATATATATGTATATGTACTAAAATAACACAATGGGTGAGACAAAAAGGAAAAAAGATGTTGTATTCATGCTTATCAATATTCTAGTGTAAGTCCTGCTAGATGTTCCACGTCTCCCTTCTTACAATGATTATTAGCTCTTTGCAGCCCACCAAAAAAAAAGTTTGGTATCTTTTGTGCAGAAACATAAGATTAACATGTTTGTCTTACTTGAGACTAAGCTTAACTTCTCAATGTTGTCTCAACTTTTGTTAAAATTTAGTTCATGTGATCATGTACATAATTTTGATTTTCACCCAGTGAAAAGGATTCTAATCTTATGGAACCTTTCTTTTGTTTCCCTAAACGTGCCCTCAACCACTGCACAAACTATTATTTGTCAAATTAAATGTTTAGTTTCTGGAAGGCTGCTGCATATTTCTGCTGTGTATGCCTTCAACTCTGTGGTAGACAGGAGGCCTATTTGGGAGGATCTTGTTGCCCATAGCTCCCAGCTGGTTCCTCTTGGATGGTCATAGGGATTTCAACTGTATTTTCAATGGTAGTGAGAGGATTGGTGGTAGCCAGCTCACTTCTTACCAATTGCAATACCAACTTAACTGCTTCAGGAGTCGTGGACTTATGGAATTGATTTACTCTAGATGCGAATACACTTGGGAGGATGGCTCCATTAAATCCAAGTTTGACAGGGTCATGATCAATGCTTATTTCCTAGAAAACTTTCCGAATGCAGCCTCAGTGTTCTTAAACTCTGGTTGCCTGTTTGATCACTCACCAGGCATAATACAGCTTCAGCCTCTAGCTACAGGGGTTCACTCATTTAAGTTTTTCAATATGTGGGCTGGCCATGAACTGTTTACTGCTATTGTGGTGCATTCCTGGATGGACGATGTTAGGAGCACAACTATGTTCTCTTTATGCAAGAAATTGAAAAGACTTAAGGGGCCCCTAAAGGAGTTAAACAAGAAGTGCTTCTCTCATATCTCTTCAAGAGCTGAGAGTGCAATAAAGGAGTTGGATGGTTTACAAAATCAAAGCAATGGTTCCTGAGGATCCCCTGAATGGAATACTCAGGTGAATGCTCTCAAGAAAAAAGCCTTCAACCTCCTTGAGGCATAAAGGATGTTCTTCTCTCAGCTTGCCAAGGGAGCCTTTCTCAACCTAAGTGACAGAAACTCCAAATTCTATCACTCTTTGATCAAAAGGAACATTGCCAGGAGGAGTATCACTAGCATTCAGTTACCTGATGGCACCTTCTCTACTTCCATGGATCAAGTCAAGGATTAGTTTATCAATTTTTACAACTCTCTCCTTGGATCCTCTCAACAGGTTCTGCCCCTCAGTCTTTCTATTATGGACTCTTGGCCTAAATTATTTGCTGCTAGCTCCCTGTCACTGGTTGCTCCAGTTATTGACTGTGACATTAAAGAATGTCTCTTCTCCATTCCTTAGGACAAGGACCCAGTTCCCACTTTTTATCAAAGCTTGGGACATAATTGGTGTGGATGTACTAAGGGCAGTGCATGAATTCTTTAGGAATGGCAAACTACTCAAGCAGCTAAATCATTCCATCATTGCCTTGATCCCTAAATCAAATGATGTGTCCAAGGTTTAGGATTATAGGCTATCAGCTGCTGCAATGTAATCTACAAGACCATCTCCAAAATTCTAGCTAGCAGGCTGGCTGCTGTGATGTCTGACTTCCTGGATCACTCTCAGGCTAGATTCTCGAAGGGCAGATCCATGCTTCACAACGTGTTACTTGTACAGGAACTAGTTAGGGACTATGGTAAGTCTAATGCCTCGATAGGACCATGTTATAAGGCATTTGATCCAATCAGTTGGGATTTCCTCCATTCCATGCTTGCTGGTTTAAATTTCCCTCTTGTGTTTATTAATTTGATTATGCACTCTATCACAACCACTTCATACTCTATCTCTATCAATGAATCACCTACTGGTTTTATACAAGGGAAGAGAGGCCTCAGAAAAGGCTGCCCCTTGTCCCTTTTTCTATTTGTCATAGGCATGGAGTATTTGTCTAGGTCACTGAACGAGTTGGAGTTTGACCAAGACTTCAACTTTCATCCTAAGTGTCAAGGCCAGAAAATCACCCACCTTAGCTTTGCTGATGACTTGATGTTATTTTGCCATGGATATGATATCACAATGATGAAGTTAATGGAGAAACTGATAGAGTTCAATGCCATTTCAAGTCTTAGGATCAATGCTGCAAAGTCCAATTTCTTCAATGCTGGATTTGGGAATAATGCAGCAACTTGCCTATCCTGTCCTGCATTCACTCTTGGCACACTGCCATTCAGGTACTTAGGTATCCCTGTAGCAGGACACAAGTTGCAGTTTGCTCACTACACTACATATCTCAGCAAGTTGTTGCAAACTGTCAATTTGTGAAGGAAGTCACATCTTTCATATGCTGGAAAAGTTCTCATCAAAGCTGTCTTGCAGGGGTTTAACTACTTCTGGTTAAGTGCCCTGCCAGCCCCTATGTCAGTCATGGATCAGGTTAATAGGATCTGCATCCACTTCCTTTGGGGCAACAACACTCTTGGAAATAAAAGAGCCAAGGTTTCTTGGAAGCAAATAGGCCTTCAAAAAACTGAAGGTGTCTTGGGGATCATGTAGTTAAGGGCCTAGAACAAAGCTCTTTTGATCAAGAACTTATGGAATTTGCATCTCAAGAAGGATTTGATATGAGTCAGATGGTTCAATGCCAGGTACAAGCTGGAATATAACCAATGGACTATGCCTAAAATCCAGCTTCACTCCCCTCTCATTAAGGCTCTATTGGACATCAGGGATGAGTTGGTGGCTAGGAAGGGTGGCATTCTGGAGCCTCAGAACTTGTTGGAGTCTTGAGTGATCAGGTAGAAGCTCAAGCCTAATGTAGCATACAACTATTTCAGGCAAACATCTGTCATTGTTCCTTGGTATTCCATGGTGTGGGATGCAGTTATTACCCCAAAACATGCCTTTATCTTTGGCTAGCAGCATCTAGCAAGTTGAATACCAAGAACAACATGCCATTTATTTTGGATTCTTCATGCCTTTTCTGCTCCGATGCAGAAACACTGAAGCATAGTGTAGTGCTGTTAGCTCCATTTGGACAACAACAGTGGCCTTCTTCAGATTGACCAAACACTAAACTACCTACCTAGGATCCTTACTTGGGTTAAGAGGAAGCTGAGGGGAAACACTGTCAGGTTAAGGCAATCAAGGTGTATTTTGCAGCAGTTTATATGATCTACCAATGTAGGAACAAAATACTTTTTGAAGGAACCACCCTTGTGGTTGGGGATGTATCACATAGACTACATGCTCATATGTTTAGAGTCTTGAATGCCTTATATCTAGGTGGTAGGCACTCGTGAACACGACTAGGATAATTATTTGTATTCACCCGGGTAGGAATGTATGATTCATGGATTGTATGTGTTGCATGCCCCTTATGATGCTTTGGTCTTGGTTAATATAATTTGCATTTTAACCAAAAAAAGAAAACAGACGCATGGATTTGGTAAAATGTACAGTTAGTTATATTATTATATTAAGTTTTATGTTTTTGCGTTGTGAAATATATATTTAAAGAAATTAAGCGTAAAGTGCATTTCTGGTGCATTAGACTCCCGTGTTTGTGCAGGATCCGGGGAGAGGCCGGATCGCTTCGCGATCTGATGTATGCAGCCTTACCCTACACCTTGTGCAAGAGGTTGTTTCCGCAGTTCGAACCCGCGACCTCAAGATCATAAAGCAGCAATCTTACCAAATACTCCAAGGTCCGCCCTCTTAGGCACTTAAAATAATTTCATCATCTTTGCTCATGTATTTCTATTAATATAGTTTAAACATCATTTAATATATGTGCAAGTAATGTTTTAAAAAAATTCCATTTAGAACATTACTTTAGAGCACTTTTACATGGACCAATAAAAAGAGAACAAAATGTGTAAAAAGGTATGTTTTGAAATATTCTTTACTTCTTTTATTAGTCAAACTAATGATTGTTTTGAAGTGGTATTCTAAATGAAGTATTGTTTAGCAACTTAAAGATAAAAGACACAAAAAGACACATCTAATTTAAGGGATGGACTGTTACACCCTGTGACTTTTAAGCGCAACTTTCAATACTTAGAGGTCAACCTTGAATGCAACTTAATTAATTTCGTAGGTTATGAGACTTAGTCACCTAAAACATAGAAGAATAAGAAAGAAGGGTTCAAAATAGAATTAAAGGTAATTACGGGTAATTGCATAAAAGCCCCTACTAAAGATAGGGGAGTTACACCACACTTTGGTATAACTCCCCATTGGCATTAAGGGGGGGACGGTTTTAACATCAAAAAGGGAGAGGGAAACCGCAGGAAAAAGAGAGAGAAGAGAAAAGGAGAGGAAGAAGAAGAAGAGAGGAAGGAAAGGAAGGAAAAGGCCAATCTAGGATCAATCCTTATCAAGGTTCTGCAGTAAATCCGTAAGGTTAACTAGAAATCAAGGCAAGTAATCTTTCTATACGCTTTACGCAAATTTTATACCTTTGGCCCTATGTTCTTACAAAGAGAAAATATGAATCACACATTAGTATTCTTGTCTTGTCTATCATACATGCTTTGTTATATGTAAGCCTTGTTGCTAATTGTGTAAAGTCTTGTTCTTTGGGCCATATTTCTGAAATAGTTGTGCAGTATTTGTTGTTAGTCAACCATGCCCATGAGAGTATATATGTTGATGTGTTTCTTGTCTTGCTCTACTCTTGTGTTGATTGTATACACTTAGATGTTGAGAGTAAGTGCAGGAAATTGAGGGATGAGTGATGACATTGTTGTAGTCTTGTTGGTTGGGTATTGTTGATGATAACTCTTGAAGGTGGTGAATGATTGAAGATTTAGAGTGGATCTTGTTAGACATTCACTAAGCATCAATTCATGATTAGATGTAGGTTAAGTATGATGAATCTAGTTGTTAAGATGGATCTTTAAGTGTTGAACCTGGAAGGGTTGAAGAAGAAAGGAGTTGGGTGGAAGTTACTGCAGAAAAACTGCAGTTTGGCATCGTCAGAACACTTCGAACGCCTGCATGAGGCGCTTCATGTCACTATAGGCGCTTCATGTAGCGTTCCATGTGTCCTGGAGCTTTCCCGTACAGAAAAACTGCAATTTAGAACCGTCAGAACACTTCGAACGCCTACATGAGGCGCTTCATGTCACATTAGGCGCTTCATGTGGTGTTCAATGTGTCCTGAATCATCCCCGAACACTTCGAACGCCTAGTAGAGGCGCTCCATGTCCACATTAGGCGCTCGAAGTGGCGTTCCAAGTATTCTGGAAGTATTTTTGACCCTTTAAGCGCCCTATGTAAGTGTAGTAACTTTATACACTTCTTTTGAACATAAAATACAAGGGTATTTGAGGTATATTTGAGGTGTAGATGGTAAGTTTGATTAAGTAAGCATAAGATTGAATTCTAGTGAATAAGTGAGACAAATGGACTTGGTAAAACACGTTTAGGGAGTGTTTGAGGTGCAAGACCATATCCTTGATAGACAAGATGTATGTGTGTGTGTGTTACATGTTGATATGAAGCTATTTGTGCATCCTGCATCATGACATGGGCACTTGCATTTGATTTGAGATATGTTTTGCAAAAGAACAAGAAAGGTAAAGTTTGCGAAAGACAAAATGGCTGCTGGTTGATCACAGGGTATAAAAGTCACGTCTGCGAAAGCAGGGTATAAAGAGCGTGATCTGTGAATCAACAGCAGGGTATAAAGTATGTTATGGGGCCGTGGACCTATCAGCACGGAAAATGAAGTATTTTATGGGGCCGTGGACCTATCAGCACGGATATATGATATATGTAATGGGGCCGTGGACCTTTCAGCACGGGGTATAAAGTATATGTTATGGGGCCGTGGACCTTTCAGCACGGGGTATAAAGTTATGATGGCTGTGGACTGATCACCCACAGGGTATAAAGTTCTGCTACGCGAAGAATATGATATGTAAAGTGATGAAATGTTTGTGAAATGACATGCATGACATGTTTATGAAAGAAGGCATATGCATGGGTGTTGTGTGTGATTTTAAAGAAGTACATGCATCATGATACACGAAGCATAAGACTTGACATGCAAGAAACGTGATTAGTCTATGACTTGTTTATGTGATACGTTGTTTTAATACATGTTGGTTCTCGTAACTGTGTACCTATATGGACTTTATCTGTTTTGAGTAATCCTTATTAAGATGCTATTTGCTAACCCGAGCACCTTATTTTTGGGCAATGTTTTATACACTGGTGACTCGACGTGTGTGATTCCGTAGGGTGTATAGACGGGTTACTTGCTGGCGAAGTTTTCGCTAAGAACAATCATTCTGTCTCCTTTTCAGGTGAGCCTGATTATGAGTTGATATTTATCGAAGACGACGGCGAGTGGGCTCAATGGGATGATGGACAAGGGAATAGATAGATGCTGGATTATTTTGTTTGAGTTTGGAACTCATTGTTATTATGTTGTTCTAAAACTTATGTCGGCTAGATGAACAAACAGTTTTATTTCCGCTGCAGTTTTCTGGTTGTAATATTGACAACGAAGGTTTAGATTTTATGACGTTTCCGCTGGTTTTAACTTACATTATGAAGAATGTATGGTTGATCTGCTTGACGCTTCGTAGTTCTCATAGTAGGCTACGGCGGGTGCACTGGTTCCGATAACGGTATCGGGCTGGGGCGCTACAGGTGGTATCAGAGCCTAGGCTTTAGATCTATCTCGGAAACTTAGGTTCATGATTTTTAGACACCTAAGCTATGATTCTCCTTTAAGGTTGATCTTTAGTTATAAGTGTTGATCTCTTTAGTGGTTAAGTATGATATGGGTTGGGTGTGTGCGAGCGCGTTTTATTATCTAACTTTGTATTAATAGTTGTACTACACACCTCACCTATTAGTAAGCATTCGAGCCTTCAGTAACCTTTTTGTAATTACTGAATGCTAATGAAATGTTGACCTTTTCAGAGAAATATGCCTCCAAGAAGAGATAACACAGGCAACGCTGGTAATGGACAGGAGAACCAGACACCACAAGTTGTTTTACCCCAGGTGCTCACTGATGCACTGACGGTGATTGCACAAGGGTATGCACAACAGCATCAACCCCCGCCTCCACCATCGCCACAACATAACATTAGGTTCTTTTATGGAGAGATGAGAAAGATGAGGGTGCCGGAGTTTGGTGGATGTACTGATCCGGAGGAGGCTCAGCACTGGTTGGCTGAGGTGGAGAAATGTTTTCGTCTGGTGCAAGTACCCAACGAGATAAAGGTTGAGGTGGCCACGCCCCTTCTAAGGGGCAAGGCTGGCGAATGGTGGGAAGGAATGGTGATGAGAATGACCCCACCAATCTCTTGGACACAGTTTTGTGATGTTTTCCTGAAGTACTACGTACCGGAGACTGCAATATTGGACAAGATAAGAGCATTTGACAGATTGGAGCAAGGAAGGATGACGGTGTCGGAGTATGCAGATCGTTTCCATGCTTTGGGTAAGTTTGCCCCCGCAATCATGTCTGATAATCGTCTTAAGATGACGAAGTTTGAGAGGGGTTTGGACTCGAGGATACAATCGGCGATAGTGAATGCGGGAATGAAAACTTATGAGGATATGCTAGATGCATGTTTTCGGGTTGAGAGCGATTTCCGTAGAGTAGCGGCAAGAGCAGCTAGTGTTGGAGGGTCTGATAGAGGCAAAAGGTCAAGGGAGGATGTGAGAGTTGGTGGAAGACCCGGACGTTGGGTCAAGATTCCGAAGAGAGGTCCAGTTGGAAATTTTCAGAGACTGCCACCCCAGAATCAAGTAGCTCAGCAGGCTATAGGAGTTTGTCCACATTGCGGCAGGAACCATGTTGGAGAGTGTAAGAAAGTAGTCGGAGCATGTTTCCGATGTGGCTAAGTGGGCCATATGATTAGAGATTGTCCGGAGATGAAGAAAAATAATCCTGGAGAGGCGGCTCAGCAGCCGAGAGCGAAGCCTAGAGCAAATGCCCGAGTACATCTCATGACGGACACAGATGTGCAGGAGGCTACCGATGTAGTAGCAGGTATCCTTTAAACTAAGTTTGAATTCATATTGAATCAAGTGTTTATGTGCTTAACTTTTTGTGTTTAAAACTTTATATGGCCTTAGGTGCAGTTTTAGTAAATAAGATGTCTTCCAATGTACTTTTTGATAGCGGCGCAAGCCATTCCTTTGTAGCGAAGAGATTCACTAAGCACTTGGGTAGTTTGCCTGAATGGTTAGAGACTCCGTATCGCGTGCAAGCGGCCGGAGATCAGATTATGGTTTCATACCAGCAATATCGAGATTGTGAATTGGAGTTTGAAGGACAAACCTTCTTCGCCACATTGATCCCTATTCAGATGTATGACTTTGACGTCATATTAGGAATGGACTGGTTGGCTAAGAATCACGCTAATATTGATTGTCGGTTGAAGCAAGTGACAATCAAGAATGCTAAGATAGAGGAGGTAATATTTCAAGGAGATGCAGAACGAAGGAAAGTCCCCAAGAAGGTATATGTGTCTGTCGCACAAGCACGCAAAGCGTTGAGGAAGGGTGCTGAGGGATTCCTAGTGTATGCCATGGATGTTACTCAGGAGGTGCCGTCTATGGAGCAAATCCGAGTGGTCAACGAATTTCCTGACGTGTTTCCGGAAGATTTACCAGGAGTGCCACCTCCGAGAGAAGTTGAGTTCGAGATTAACTTGATTCCTGGAACAGAACCTATTTCTAAAGCCCCTTATAGAATGGCTCCGGCGGAACTGAGAGAGTTGAAGGAACAACTTCAGGAGTTACTAGACAAGAAGTTTATCCGCCCTAGTGTATCGCCATGGGGAGCACCTGTTTTGTTTGTAAAGAAGAAGGATGGTAGCATGAGGCTTTGTAGTGATTATAGAGAGCTGAACAAAGTTACTATCAAGAATAAGTATCCCCTTCCACGAATCGAGGATTTATTTGACCAGCTCAAAGGTGCCAAGATCTTTTCGAAAATTGACCTTCGATCAGGATATCATCAGCTGCGAGTGAAGGCCGAGGACATCGCAAAGACAGCCTTCCGCACAAGGTATGGCCACTATGAGTTTTTGGTGATGCCATTTGGATTAACCAATGCCCCCGCAGCTTTTATGGATCTTATGAATACCGTCTTTCGAGAGCAGTTGGACAAGTTTGTTGTGGTATTCATAGATGATATTCTGGTGTATTCCCCTAACGAAGAAACTCACGCTGAGCATTTGAGAACCGTTCTAGGTATTCTGAGGCAGAAACAACTATATGCTAAGTTTAGCAAGTGTGAGTTTTGGTTAAGAAGTGTGCCTTTCCTAGGCCACGTGATATCAGAAGAGGGGATTTCTGTGGACCCGAAGAAGGTGGAAGCTATAACTGAATGGCCTAGACCTACAAATGTCACCGAAGTGCGAAGTTTCTTGGGTCTAGCGGGTTATTACAGAAAATTTGTTGAGGGATTCTCGAAGATTGCTGTACCTCTCAGTCGCCTTACTCAAAAGAAGTCCAAGTTTGAGTGGACGGCTGAATGCGAGCAAAGTTTCATGGAGCTTAAGAAGAGATTAACGACAGCTCCAGTATTGGCTCAACCCTCTGGAACGGATGGATTTGTGATTTATAGTGATGCGTCAAAGAACGGGTTAGGTACGTGAATTATAGTATAAGATTATGATCTTGTATACCCATTAAGTTTAGACTAACGCCTTGTTTGTAGGTTGTGTTTTAATGCAAAACGGACGAGTCATCGCGTATGCCTCAAGACAGCTAAAGCCCTATGAACAAAACTATCCCACACATGATCTTGAACTTGCCGCGGTTGTGTTCGCCTTGAAGATCTGGCGGCATTATTTGTATGGAGAGAAGTGCGCGGTATTCACAGATCATAAGAGCCTAAAGTATTTGTTCTCGCAGAAGGAATTGAATATGAGGCAGCGGAGATGGTTGGAATTGCTAAAAGACTACGACCTAACTATTCATTATCACCCGGGAAAGGCTAACAAGGTAGCCGACGCCTTAAGTAGGAAGTCCAGCCATGCACGACAATCACCATTGGAAAGAGAGATGGAGGAGTTTGGTTTGGATTTGATTGAATCCACGGTGAACGTTTTGACAGCATTAACTATCACCCCGAGTTTGATCGATCGGATAAAGGAGGCACAAAAGAGAGATAAGGCTTTAAGTGAGATAATGGAAAGGGTGAAACATAGTCCAGTTGAAGGATTTCGGACAAAGGATGATGGGAGCTTATGGTTTAGGGAAAGATTATGCGTGCCGGATGTTGACGAACTTAGGAAAGAAGTTTTGCAAGAAGCTCATAATTCAAGGTTATCGATACACCCCGGTAGCACCAAGATGTATAGAGATCTCAAGCGATACTATTGGTGGTCCGGGATGAAAAGACATATTGCGGAATTCATAGAGAGGTGTTTGGTGTGTCAACAAGTCAAGGCGGAACATCAATGACCCGGTGGATTGTTGATGCCGTTGGAAATTCCGGAATGGAAATGGGAACATGTCACAATGGATTTTGTAGCTGGTTTACCAAAGACAAGAAGTGGATGTGACATGATTTGGGTTATCGTGGATCGTTTAACAAAGTCTGCCCATTTCCTACCCGTTTCAAGTGAAGCACCTCTTGATAAATTAGTGAACTTGTATATGGACAGTATTGTTAGCTTGCATGGAGTCCCAGTAAGTATAGTATCCGACCGAGATTCACGGTTCACATCTAAGTTTTGGACAGCATTCCAAGAAGCCATGGGTACGGAATTAAGGTTGAGTACGGCGTATCATCCCCAAACTGATGGACAGTCTGAGCGGACAATTCAAACCTTGGAAGATATGCTAAGAGCTTGCGTGCTGGATTTCAAAGGGAGTTGGACGGAATGGTAAAGCTGATGGAATTCTCTTATAACAATAGTTACCACAGCGCAATTGATATGGCTCCTTTTGAGGCTTTGTATGGAAGGAAATGTAGGTCACCGGTTTATTGGGACGAAGTGGGCGTGAGAACTATCAAAGGGACCGGAACTATTGGAGAAAACGTTAGAGAAGGTGAAAGTCATCCGGGAAAGACTCAAGACGGCTCAGGACCGCAGCAAGAGTTGGGCAGATTCCAAACGACGACCATTGGATTTTGATGTGGGTGATAAAGTTTATTTGAAGGTATCACCTACGAAAGGCGTCATGAGGTTTGGAGTAAAAGGCAAGCTAAGCCCTCGTTTCATTGGTCCTTATGAAATACTTGAGAAGGTAGGAGCCTTGGCATATAGGTTGGCATTACCTCCGGTGTTGGCGCAAGTTCGCAATGTATTCCACGTGTCACAATTAAGAAAGTACGTGGCGGATCCAAGTCATGTACTTGAAGCTCAACCTTTGGAACTCAAGGACGATGTTACATATGAGGAAGTACCCGTGAAAATTGTGGACCGAAAGGATCAAGTGTTGAGGAAGCGAGTGATCCCTTATGTAAAGGTTCAATGGAGCAATCACACGGAACGTGAAGCCACTTGGGAGCTCGAAGAACAAATGCGGGTGAAGTATCCTCAGCTCTTTGACTAAGGTACGTAAGTTTCGAGGACGAAACTTTTTGTAAGGGGGGTGGAATGTTACACCCCGTGACTTTTAAGCGCAACTTTCAATACTTAGAGGTCAACCTTGAATGCAACTTAATTAATTTCGTAGGTTATGAGACTTAGTCACCTAAAACATAGAAGAATAAGAAAGAAGGGTTCAAAATAGAATTAAAGGTAATTACGGGTAATTGCATAAAAGCCCCTACTAAAGATAGGGGAGTTACACCACACTTTGGTATAACTCCCCATTGGCATTAAGGGGGGGACGGTTTTAACATCAAAAAGGGAGAGGGAAACCGCAGGAAAAAGAGAGAGAAGAGAAAAGGAGAGGAAGAAGAAGAAGAGAGGAAGGAAAGGAAGGAAAAGGCCAATCTAGGATCAATCCTTATCAAGGTTCTGCAGTAAATCCGTAAGGTTAACTAGAAATCAAGGCAAGTAATCTTTCTATACGCTTTACGCAAATTTTATACCTTTGGCCCTATGTTCTTACAAAGAGAAAATATGAATCACACATTAGTATTCTTGTCTTGTCTATCATACATGCTTTGTTATATGTAAGCCTTGTTGCTAATTGTGTAAAGTCTTGTTCTTTGGGCCATATTTCTGAAATAGTTGTGCAGTATTTGTTGTTAGTCAACCATGCCCATGAGAGTATATATGTTGATGTGTTTCTTGTCTTGCTCTACTCTTGTGTTGATTGTATACACTTAGATGTTGAGAGTAAGTGCAGGAAATTGAGGGATGAGTGATGACATTGTTGTAGTCTTGTTGGTTGGGTATTGTTGATGATAACTCTTGAAGGTGGTGAATGATTGAAGATTTAGAGTGGATCTTGTTAGACATTCACTAAGCATCAATTCATGATTAGATGTAGGTTAAGTATGATGAATCTAGTTGTTAAGATGGATCTTTAAGTGTTGAACCTGGAAGGGTTGAAGAAGAAAGGAGTTGGGTGGAAGTTACTGCAGAAAAACTGCAGTTTGGCATCGTCAGAACACTTCGAACGCCTGCATGAGGCGCTTCATGTCACTATAGGCGCTTCATGTAGCGTTCCATGTGTCCTGGAGCTTTCCCGTACAGAAAAACTGCAATTTAGAACCGTCAGAACACTTCGAACGCCTACATGAGGCGCTTCATGTCACATTAGGCGCTTCATGTGGTGTTCAATGTGTCCTGAATCATCCCCGAACACTTCGAACGCCTAGTAGAGGCGCTCCATGTCCACATTAGGCGCTCGAAGTGGCGTTCCAAGTATTCTGGAAGTATTTTTGACCCTTTAAGCGCCCTATGTAAGTGTAGTAACTTTATACACTTCTTTTGAACATAAAATGCAAGGGTATTTGAGGTATATTTGAGGTGTAGATGGTAAGTTTGATTAAGTAAGCATAAGATTGAATTCTAGTGAATAAGTGAGACAAATGGACTTGGTAAAACACGTTTAGGGAGTGTTTGAGGTGCAAGACCATATCCTTGATAGACAAGATGTATGTGTGTGTGTGTTACATGTTGATATGAAGCTATTTGTGCATCCTGCATCATGACATGGGCACTTGCATTTGATTTGAGATATGTTTTGCAAAAGAACAAGAAAGGTAAAGTTTGCGAAAGACAAAATGGCTGCTGGTTGATCACAGGGTATAAAAGTCACGTCTGCGAAAGCAGGGTATAAAGAGCGTGATCTGTGAATCAACAGCAGGGTATAAAGTATGTTATGGGGCCGTGGACCTATCAGCACGGAAAATGAAGTATTTTATGGGGCCGTGGACCTATCAGCACGGATATATGATATATGTAATGGGGCCGTGGACCTTTCAGCACGGGGTATAAAGTATATGTTATGGGGCCGTGGACCTTTCAGCACGGGGTATAAAGTTATGATGGCTGTGGACTGATCACCCACAGGGTATAAAGTTCTGCTACGCGAAGAATATGATATGTAAAGTGATGAAATGTTTGTGAAATGACATGCATGACATGTTTATGAAAGAAGGCATATGCATGGGTGTTGTGTGTGATTTTAAAGAAGTACATGCATCATGATACACGAAGCATAAGACTTGACATGCAAGAAACGTGATTAGTCTATGACTTGTTTATGTGATACGTTGTTTTAATACATGTTGGTTCTCGTAACTGTGTACCTATATGGACTTTATCTGTTTTGAGTAATCCTTATTAAGATGCTATTTGCTAACCCGAGCACCTTATTTTTGGGCAATGTTTTATACACTGGTGACTCGACGTGTGTGATTCCGTAGGGTGTATAGACGGGTTACTTGCTGGCGAAGTTTTCGCTAAGAACAATCATTCTGTCTCCTTTTCAGGTGTGCCTGATTATGAGTTGATGTTTATCGAAGACGACGGCGAGTGGGCTCAATGGGATGATGGACAAGGGAATAGATAGATGCTGGATTATTTTGTTTGAGTTTGGAACTCATTGTTATTATGTTGTTCTAAAACTTATGTCGGCTAGATGAACAAACAGTTTTATTTCCGCTGCAGTTTTCTGGTTGTAATATTGACAACGAAGGTTTAGATTTTATGACGTTTCCGCTGGTTTTAACTTACATTATGAAGAATGTATGGTTGATCTGCTTGACGCTTCGTAGTTCTCATAGTAGGCTACGGCGGGTGCACTGGTTCTGATAACGGTATCGGGCTGGGGCGCTACATGGACACTGGCCGAAACATTTTTTTTTTTGCAAAAATTGGTTCCGCACCCCCACTAAATTAGATAAAGCACAAGACCCTACATTACTTGTACATGCAACAACTCAGTCAGTTTCTGGATTTTCCACTAAATTACACCTCAAAATAGCTTGCTACTAACATACTTGAACAGAACTTTAAGATGGGGGGTTATTGTGTCCAAGGAAAGTGATCTGAGTTTGAAGGCATTTGCTGACTATGATTGGGCTGGATGTACTGAAATTAGAAGGTCTATCATTGGTTTCGGTGCGTTCTTGGGTGGTGCATTGGTGTCATAGAACTCAAAGAAGCAGACAATGTGTCAAGATCATCTGAAGCGAGTACAAAGCATTAACTGCTACAACTTGTAAAGACAATTGTTGGTATGTTTGATGCAAGGCTTATAAGAAAGACGAACTGAACCCATGGTGTTATGATGTGAGAGTAAGAGTGTTATGTACATTATTGAAAATCCATGCTTTCATGAGAGAACAAGACACATTGAAATAGATTGACGCATATGACGAGACAAAATTTTAAAGAAAGTTGATCAAACTTATGCCAATCAGAACATAATTTCAACTGTTTAATCATTTCAAGGTCCCTCTAACATTCTCAAATCATCAAAATTGTTCTGCTATATGTAAATCTCTCCCTTTTTCTTACGCTTTCAAAGCAAAATTGATTTTTTTATAAAGTTGGGGGTGGGGTGGGGGTTATTGTTTTTTAAAATTATTTCCCAGTGGTAGATTGTTCAACTATTCTTATCATTATGCCAAAAGGTCAAACTCCTCTTGTGTTTGTCCCTCAAAATTATCTTCTCATGCTCCCTGTAAATGTTAATGTTTTAACATTAGTATCACAACAAATGTTATGCATTTGGTTTAATGGGAGTTGGATGATGAGTTGACCTTTGGAGCTCTTGGTCTCATAACTATTGGAAAATTGCATAAAATAGTGGAAACACAGAAATATAGAATAGCCAAGACGTGACAGATTGTCACTATCCTTAAAGCAATTTTGCCTATACCGAAGAGCAAGGTATACTTCTAGCAAATTCTTCCCAGGATATAACGGATTACTTTCTTTCTATTGCTCTTAGAGAGAAAGTATTGAACTTGTTTAGTAGAAGAGAATGATAGTGAAGAAGAATGAGAGAAGAATGATGCAGAATTTTCACAAGAAATTGAAGAAGTTTTCAAGTATTTTTTGAATATAGCAAAGCCTACTTTTTATAGGCTTTGAGTTCATAAACTACAAGTTCAATAGACCCTTTTTCTGCAGTTTTCCCCCTTGGATCGGTTATGGACGTTCAACATGAAAGGAGATGTCATTTGGTGCAGAAGTTGCATTTTTAATGAACAGTTGGGACACTTCAAGCGCCTTATGTAGGCATTCGAAGTGTTCTGGAAGCTTGCTGGAACACTTCGAATGCCTACATCAGGAGCTTCATGTCACTTCGAACGCCTAAATCAGGCGCTTCATGTGACATCGAACGCATATAAAAAGCGTTCGAAGTGTTCTAGAAGTATTGCAGAACACTTCGAACGCCTACATTAGGCGCTTCAAGTGTTTGGAACGCTCCCATTTCCTTCCATTGTTCATAAAACACTCCAAACTTCAACCAATCTCCTATCAATAGGTCACATAACATTACACAAGGTTGAATCATAAGATTAGTACTTTTAAGTACTTTTCCAACAATCCCCCACATGATCCAAGCTTGTATAGTCTCAAATGAACGAACATAAACTAATCTCTCCACTATCAAACGAAGATAATGACACATAACGGGGCAATGACAAATGTCTTGAACTGGCCGGTAGTACAATTTGAAGTTATATAAATAGAAATAGGGTGACAACCGTCTAAAACCACATATTTCACTACTTTTTATATGAACACACAAATGACATGCCATTATCTAACTTCTTACAAGTTCGCGGTGTGGTGCATTAAAGGCCCTGCACCCAATCCCAACATTCATAAGTGCTCTAGAGAGTTTTTCAAGCTCTCATAGGAAGCGGCCCCACTTCCACACTTATATAGGTGATATTCATCAAGTGTGTACTGCAACACACCACCATCTTTGATGGCTATGAATTGTCCATTAAAAGATTTACATCTCACCCTCAAACATGAAGTGAGTACTATCCTCAAACATCAATATAGGAAGGGACAAGTATGATAGTACTTAACAGAACTCTTCTATGATGTGGTTTTACCACATTGAACTCCGTTTGTAGGATCTCTACTAATAATGAGTTGGGTTCCTGTCATAGAGAGTTCACATCAAATGGAATTAGTCCCATTCCTCTCGATATTTTCGGAATCATCTTACGATTCAAACCTTTAGTTAAGGGGTCTGCAAGATTCAACTTGGTCTTTATGTACTCCAAGTTGACCACCCAGAACTAATCAAATCACGCATAATATTGTGCCTTAAACGGATGTGCCGGCTCTTTCCATTGTATATTTTATTCTTTGCTCGAGCGATCGTTGCCTGTGAGTCACAATGAATAAACGCAGAAGACATAGGTTTGTTCCACAAAGGAATATCAACAAGTAAATTCCTTAACCATTCCGCTTCTGTACACGCAAGTTCTAAAGCAACAAATTCTTACTTCATTGTTGATTTAGCTTTACAAGTTTGTTCAGAAGATTTCCATGAAATAGCACATCCGTTTGAGACAGTAGCAAAATGAATATCAACAAGTAAATTCCTTAACCATTTCGGATCGTCCTCCAAAATGAAGACAGTAGCAAAATCATCTCCGAATGATTTTTCTACTCTTTTCCATTTACTTCTTGTAGGTGAGTTATCATCATTTTGTACAACCTTACTAGACTCACCCTTTCCATAACCTGAATTAATTGTTACTTCTTTCTTTATAGGAAAAATATGCTCAAAAAATTCTGCATTCTTGGACTCAATAATGGAACCATTATCTAAAGACAAGAATCTGTAAGTAGCACTATTTTGTGCATAACCAATGAAAGCACAATCGTTGGTTTTCGAGCCTATTTTACTCCTTTTGAAATCTAGAATTCCAACCTTGGCTAAATACCCCCACACTTTGAAATAATCTAAGTTGGGAGCATCGCCTTTCCAGAGTTCATATGGAGTTTTATTGCTTTTCGTATGTTGAATCCTGTTCAAGATATGACATGCTGATAAGATTGCTTCCCCCACAAACTGTTAGGCAAGCCAGAACTTATAAGCATGGCATTTATCATATCTTTAAGAGTTCTGTTTTTCCTTTCAGCGACACCGTTGGATTGAGGGGTGTAAAGCGGCGTAAATTTGTTAATAATACCATTGTCCTCACAGAACTTTTGTAAAGACAATATACTATACTCACCACCTCTATCTATTCTTAACCTTTTGATTTTTCTGTCTAACTGATTTTCGACTTCGTTTTTAAATTTAATGAACACCTTTTCAGCTCATATTTGTGAACCAACAAATAGACTCTAGCGAATCTAGAAAAATCATCTATGAACATGATGTAATAATTCTTACCACCTTTACTTATGTAACCTCTAAAGTCACCAAGATCACTGTGTATGAGTTCCAACTTATTAGATGTTCTTTCAACAGATTTAAATGACTTCTTATGATGTTTTGCTTCTACACACCATTCATATTTTCCAAAGTCATCTTCGCATGCATAAGATATCAAGTTAGTGAACTTCAATCTTTTTAGGACGCCTATATTCACGTGACCTAATCTTGCATGCAAAATATCAAAAGAGTCAGCAATATAAGCAGAACTAGATGGATTCTTATTCATCAGAAAAATACCATCTAAAACAAGTAAACCCCCAGAACAAAAACCCTTCCCAACAAATTCTCCATTTTTAGACAATATAAGTTTATCTGACTCAAGGACAAGTTTTATATTTTCCTTGTTCAGCAGTACTCCGGAAACCAAGTTCCTACGCATCGTAGGAACATGCAACACGTCACTTAACTACAGTCTTTTGCTTGAAGTTAACTTGAGGAGCACCTTCCCTTTTCCAAGAACTTGGATTCCATGTGCATCACCCAAGAAAACTTGCTCACCATCACCTATTTCTTGGTATTCAAAGAATAGGTCCTTACTGGTAGCAATGTGCTTGGTAGCCCCTGTGTCTACCACCCATTCCGAAGCACCACTGACAAGGTTTACCTCAGATAAGACGACCGCAACAATGACTTCTTAATCATCTGTTTTCTTCTCCACGCGATGTACTTGACTGCTAGTCTGGCCTTTTTGCTGGTTGCATTTGGCCGCTCGATGGACAAGTTTTCCACACACCCAGCAGGCTCCTCTGAGTTTCTTCTGTCCTTGTCCCTGCATAAAAAGCTTATCTTTTCCATTACTCTGGGTCTTTTGTCTTTTGGGTTTATGCTCCGCCATATTGGCCTTGGAGCCTCCTTCGTCTCTTTCATTGTCATCAAGCCTGTTGTTTTCTTCAATTCGTATATGTCTGATGACACCATCCATTATGAGTTTGGCATCATCATGCTTCCCTTTCTTCTTGTATTTGTTCCAAGAAGATTGAAGCTTCTCTAGTAAGGAGGCTGCTTAGAAAGTTTCGTCTATTTTGATGCCTTCTTGCTCCAGATTTTCCACCAATTGTTGATATTGGTGAATTTGATCATTGATTGGTATGTGGTCGACCATTTGAAATTTCAAAAATTTGCTGACCACATACATTATTTTGCCAACATCTTTAGAACCATATTTGTTCTGAGCTGCTTGTCCATATCTCCTTTGCTAACGAGAATTTTACATAAATGTCAAATAGAGAATTGAAGAGGAAGTGCAAGATGTGTCCTCTACAAGTTATATTGTCAGCATCATATTTGATACTTTCAGTTTCATCCATTCGTTTCTCTTTGGTTAGCACATATGAAACTGAGAGCATCTTAAGGAAGAAAAGTGCCTTGGCCGCCCATCGCTTGAAGAACTTGCCATCGAATGGCTCCATTTTTGACATGTCGGAAACTGGTGCTTGTCTAGTTGCCATATTCAATCACAAAATTGCTTCAAGATTGTTGGAAAATTGCAGAGAATAGTGGCAACACAGAAATATAGAATAGCCGAGACGTGATGGATTGTCACTGTCCTTAAAGCAATTTTGCCTATACCGAAGAGCAAGGTATACTTCTAGCAAATGCTTCCCAGGATATAATGGATTACTTTCTCTCTACTGCTCTTAGAGAGAAAGTATTGAACTTGTTTAGTAGAAGAGAATGATAGTGAAGAAGAATGAGAGAAGAATGCTGCAGAATTTTCACAAGAAATTGAAGAAGTTTTCAAGTATTTTTTGAAGATAGAAAAGCCTACCTTTTATAGGCTTTGAGTTCACAAACTACAAGTTCAAAAGACCCTTTTTCTGCTGATTTTCCCCCTTGGATCGGTTATGGACGTTCAATATGAAAGGATATATCATTTGGTGCAGAAGTTGCATCTTTTATGAACAGTCGGGACACTTCAGGCGCCTTATGTAAGCGTTTTGAAGTGTTCTGGAAGCTTGCTGGAACAATTCAAACACCTGCATCAGGAGCTTCATGTCACTTCGAACGCCTACATCAGGCGCTTCATGTGACATCGAACGTCTACATTAGGTGCTTCAAGTGTTTGGAAAGCTCTCATTTCCTTCCATTGTTCATAAAACACTCCAAACTTTAACCAATCTCCTATCAATAGGTCACATAACATTATACAAGGTTGGATCACAAGATTTAAAGTACTTTTAAGTAGGGGTGTACATGGTCCGGTCCGGCCGGTTTTTGCGTATGTTGTCAACCAAACCGTTTGTAACGGTTTTGAAATTCAGGAACCGAAACCGGACCAGAACCGGTCAACAAACTGTTTGACCGGTCCGGTTCGGTTTGGTTTGGTTCCGGTTTTAATCGGTTTCAAATCTGCACATAGTAAATCTTGTTTCCCAGCTCGGCTGGACTGTCAGGCTGTAGTATCAGAACAAAAGCAAATATTCAGCATATTGAAGAAGTCGCCGATTTTCGTATTCATTTCTTACAGCAAACAACAATCAGGGAAAAAGGTGGTTGCTCACTGTGAAACCACTGGAGATTAACGCGGTATCATACAAGAGTTCCACCACCCTCTTGGCGTCATCGCTGTCGGGTGCGTTCTTACATGCAGCCTGCATTTGGCAATGGCCAAAACCATACAAGAACAATTCTCATATCTATGGCATCATATTAGAATCATGTTATATGTGCAGCATTCATTGAAACCACTCAGAATTCTACTTCTTGAGTGTCCCAGCCTTTCTCCGAAAAAAATGTTAATAAAAAAAGAAGAAACTTACATTCAGGTCTTTGACGATAGGGTGCTCAGGATTAATCTCCAGTATCCTCCTTCCCTTCATGAACTCCAAACTTGTAGTGTCTCCAAGCGTCTGAGCTTTCATCAATCTGTTCCAATGGTTTAGTTAAGGTAGGAGTTAGTCAAGCTATCAGTAATGATCCTAGAAATTTGAAGGCAAGCAACACACCGCACCTTTCCATATTAGCAGACCACCCAAACTTGGTTGACACAAGAACACATGGTGATGAACTCAATCGCTTTGAGACCTGCACTTTTGCCACCTTATCTCCCAATTGCTGCTTTACCTATTCACATAGAAGATTATATTCTTGTTTAGTCTCCCTGTCCTTGACCTCATCCTCATCACCTGCAAATGTCATTTACATTATCTTTGATAACATTGATATAAGATCCAGTAAATGAGAAACACAAGGGATTACACTAACCCAACTCCAAATCTTCCTTGCTGATGTCAACAAACTTCTTTTCTTTGTAAGTCTGTAGATTCTGGATAGCAACCTCATCAATTGGGTCTATTAAATACAATACATGTAAATCAAAAACCCCAAAGAAGAAGTCACGTACTTGCAGCAGAGATCAAAAACACAAAAATGTCAGATCAGAAAGAGAGCAAACTGCTAATCATCCCATAATATGAGTTTCCACCAACTTGACATTAATTATAGCTCCTAAACCACCACTTTCCTTCATATGCTTTTCGGGGTTATTGTTTTCCCCCCTTGGAGCCCGGGGATAGGAGGGGGGAGAAAAAGACTTGTCCCAAAGTAGCACCACCAACTGAATACCTCAATATCCTTCTGAAGTAGCTTCTCCAAGAAAGGAGTTGTCTTCGCACTTTTAGGCTGTCGGTCGCCAGGTAATAGTTTCAAAAATTTACCAAAGTTCTCCCAGAACTTCTTGTAATCCTGAATAAACTGCAATTCAGATCAGTAAAATAGAGACTAGTTAACAGTGGAAAGAAAACAACAAAATTATCGACAGAACAAATACCTATCGTATCCCGCAGCCTCAGCCCTCAAATATGTTGCTATTGTTGGCAATTGTGATTATGGTGGAAAGAAAAAACAACGAAAAGCCGATGGCTGCTGCCTGCTGGCGTCTTGTGTGTATCGAAGTTTCAAAGCAGTCATAGAACGAGTGAACTTGGTGATTTTCGGGGAAAGGACCAAAGGGATTTCGAATTAAGGTAGGATAGTTATTCGCAGAGTGAAGAGGAAGAGAGAAACGGCTGCGGCTGCGGCGGCGTGGTTTCAGAGTAAAGCAGGAGGGATAGGGAATGAGTGAGGGATAGGGCAAAAAAAGTAGAAACTTCTAGGTCTGGGGAGGGGAATAGCCGAATGGGTAGCGGGTAGCCGGGTACTGGGTAGCGGGAAGATTATTATGTATTTAATATATATTATAAATAATAAAACGGTTCGGTCCGGTTTAGCAGTTTTTTAATTCTGGAACCGAAACCAAACCGGACAAAACAGTCCGGTTTTTCCTTTACATATAAACCGGCTGTAAGGCTGTGGTTCGGTTTTAAACGGTTTGGTTCGGTACGGTTTGGTTATTCGGTCCGGTTTTTATAATTTCTGTTCAGCCCTACTTTTAAGTACTTTTCCAACAATACAACATGATGATTGCATGATGACTCAACATGGGGGAATTATTTCAATTCGATTGGTTCACGATTAAAGCAGCATTTATGTGTGTGTGTTATGACTTTCTTGATAACATAATTATGATGATTTTATTTGGAAAGATTTTTGAAATGAAAAAGTGAGGCAAAATATGAGGCCTCCTATTATGCACTGCCACGTGTACAAGTAACTCCTTTTTAAAAACAAAAAAATTAAACCTCTTCCCTTTTTGTACACGTGGCAGCACGTAATTAGAGGACTCATATTTTACCTCACTTTCTACCTCTCCTGATCTGAATCGAAATCACATTATGTGTGGATTATTTTAAAGATATATTGATTAGGCCAGTGTTATACGCAGAGCTACTTTGATCGGCAGAGCGATTTTCTTCCCCAGCGACATCACTATCTGATGAGACTGGTTTCCGTCTGTAGAGGTGTTAAAATCAGCACATAAACCAAAATGAAGTGATGATCAACAAAAAACACGAATCAAAGCTAACCAAATTTTGAAGAATTTGTGAAAACTGTAAATTGGCGCCAATGATGCGCTTTCATACAAACAGGAAACGGTTTGAAGATATTTTTGTATCTTCTTTTACACTCTTCTTATTTACAACTATTCTAAGTATTTAAACTAGCTATAGAACAAACTAGAATGTAATTAGCACGTGTAGATTAAGTTTTGATCTGCAGTGGCACGCACGCACCAATCTTCAGTTCTGCTGCCAGCGCGCCAAGAACAAACAGCATGCCAGACGTGCCTGCTGAGCCAACTGTGCTTTATCCCGTGCCAACCGTGCCAAGGATGTCAAGTATCAACCCAAGCATGCCAAGTACCATACCAAGCATACCAGGCGTGCCAACCTTCTATGCCAACGAACCAACCTCTGCAATAAACCTTCTAATCTGATCTAATGCATCTTCTCTTCTGTCTTATCAACTCAACATCTTCAACACCCCCCTCAATTCTGACTTCTTAGAAATATTACATACTCCCAAAGCTGAAGTCAAGAATTACAATCTCCTTGAGCTCAATGCCTTTGTATATAAGTCTGCCACCTGAAAGCCTGTCTTAACAGGCATTGGTTTGATCACACCCTCCTGAAACTTGTCTCTGACAACATGACAATCCACTTCTATATGTTTTGTCCTTTCATGAAATATAGGATTTTCAACTATATAGATTGCACTTTTGTTGTCATAAAACAACTCCACAGGTTGATCATGATTTACCCCCAAATCCTTCATAAGATAAAGCAACACTATATCTCACATGTAGTTGCAGCAAGTGACCTATACTCAGCTTCTGAAGATGATCTTGACACAGTAGTCTGCCTTTTAGCCTTCCAGGATACTAAAGCATCACGAAAGAACATACAATAACCTGTGATGGACCTCCTGGTCTCTGAGCAACCACCCTAGTCAGAATCAGCATAGGCCTTAAGTATTTTTGACCCTGTACTAAGGAACAACAAGCCTTGTCTAGGACTTCCTTTTAGATACCTCAGCAGCCTGTTTACAGCCTTCATATGCAACTCTGTAGGGGTGTCCAAAAACTGGCTTAACTGTTGAACACTGTAGGATATGTTAGGTATAGTAATAGTGAGGTATGGCAGTTTACCAATGATCCTTCTGTAAGTTGAAACATCAGGAAACAAAGGTGAGTCACTATGCTCAAGCTTCAGATTTTGTTCCATAGGTGTCATGGCAGGTTTTGCACCCAAGAACCCTGTCTCTTCAAACAACTCCATTGTATATTTTCTTTGACATATCATAATCCCCCCTGAGACCTTGCTACCTCAAGACCTAAAAAATATCTTAAGGTGCCTAAATCTTTAATCTGAAATGTAGAATGGAGATGATCCTTGAGACTCTGTATCAAAAGCAAAGAATCACTGGCCACTATTATATCATCAACATAAACAAGCAATACTATAAAGGAACCTGAGGATTTCTTTGTGAACATAGTATAATCATTCTTGGACCGTTGAAAACCCTGAGACAACAAGCAAAGAGTGAGCCTTTCATTCCATTGTCTACTGGCCTGTTTAAGTCCATACAATGACTTCTGAAGTTTACAAACAACATTAGACATACGAGATTCAACCCCTGGTGGTAAGGTTATATAAATCTCCTGGTACAAGTCACCATGAAGAATGTCATTATTGATATCCAGTTGATGCACATGCCAGTTATTCACAGCTACCAAGGCAAGAAGAAGACGTACAAAAGTCATCTTAGCCACAGGAGAAAATGTATCTGCATAGTCTATATCTGACTGCTGAGTGTAGCCCTTGGCCACAAGCTTTGACTTGTACCTTTCCACCGAGCCATCAGCCTTTCTATTTATCTTATACACCCACTTACATCCAATAGGCTGTTTTCCAAGTGGCAAGGGAACAAAACTCCAAGTATTATTAGCCTCCAAAGCTGCTAGTTCAACTTGCATGGCTTTCTGCCAAGGCACTGATGCAGCTGCTTGTTGATAAGTCACAGGTTATTGTTCAAGGCTAATATTAAGAGTATATGACTGATTCAGGAGACAAACCTTCAAGAGAATGATACAATTGTATGGGATATGGTGCGGAGGATGAGACAAGTGACTGACAAGAAGAATGAGGTGAGGAAGAAAGCCCACAGTAGTAGTCCGACAAATAAGAAGGGGCATGTCTGGGTCTAGCAGGTCTTTGATCAAACGCTTCATGTGAAGTCACCTCAGCAGGCAATATAGTAGGCAAATGCACTAGCAATTGTGTAACTGGTATTTCACAAGGTGCAAGAGAATCATTACTAGAAGATACAGAAGTTGGTGAAATTGAAGGTGACTCAGAATTTTGTGACTGTGAAACATCTGGAGTGTGAGGAATAATGTGCAAAGGGTTCAGCTGAGGAGGAGTTTGAGCAGATGGTGAAGGATTATTTACTAACCCCTGAGTAACTGGCAATGAGGTTGATGGTAGTGGTGTGGCATCAGAAAAGGGAAAAGACTCTTCATGAAATAAAACATCCCTGGAGACAAACACAGACTTATCAGCAATGCTCTAAAGAATATACCCTTTTACATTCATGGGTATCCCAAGGAACACACAGGGTATAGACCTAGACTCAAACTTAGGCTTCTGTGGACTGTTATCACAAGCAAAATCTAAACACCCAAAAACCTTCAAATGACTATATGCAGGTTGTATATGATTAAGTATCTCATATGGAGTCCTATGCTGGAGAATAGCTGATGGTATGAGATTTATCAAGTATGTGGCATGCTGGAGACAAAAACCCCAATATGTTATAGGTAAGGAAGCATGAAACCTGAGAGCTCTAGCCACAACAAGAAGATGTTGATGCTTCCTTTCTATTACCCCCATTCTGTTGAAGAGTGTAATTACAAGTGGTTTCATGAACAACCCCATGTTTCAAAAATCAACATCTTAAACTCAAGCCCATTATCACTTCTGATCACTTCGATATGGGCATTAAACTAAGTAGAGACATAATGAAAAAAACTTTGCAAAATTGATCTAACTTTAGACTTTGCTTTCAGTAGGTATATCCAAGTATATCTAGAACAATCATCCACAATGGTCAGAAAGTATTTTTGATTATACATGGTGGGATGTATATAAGGACCCTATATATCTACATGAATGATATCAAAAGGAAGCTTAGAGCTAGTAACAGATGCAAGAAAAGGAGTTCTCTTCAATTTTTCCAATGAGCAAGCAGTACATTTATTTTCTAAACTGAAAGAAGGAACATTTGGATACAACTTGTGTATTTGGTGAATTCTAGCAGATGAAGCATGTCCAAGCCTGGCATGCCAGAGAAGAATTTGAGTCCAAGATGGTTGAGGAAAGAACATAAGGCAACAGAGGAAATTTTGAAGCTTCAGTTTGAACAGACAAACTGGAGTCGTGCAGGTAGTAAAGCCCATGGCACTTTTTAGCTGAACCAATCGTCCTCCTGGACAACTGATCCTGAATAAAGCAACAAGAGTCATGAAATGAAACAAGCAGATGGGGGGAATCAGTGAGCTTACTGAGTGAGACAAGATTGAAAGAAAACGAAGGTACATGTAAAACATCCTTCAGAACAAGACCACTATTCAGTCTGATTATACCTCTGTGAGTTGCATGCACTATAATATTATTTGGAAGCTTAATAGAAACGTGATCAATAGAATAATAGGAATGGAACAAAGACAGAGAAGAAGAGATATAGTCAGTAGCACCTGAATCCAAAATGCATACACAATCAATACTCTCAGAATATCTACCTTTAGGCTTGTCAACTTGTGCAGTCATCACAGCACCATGGAATTCATTATTTTCATTGTTGTTCCTGCAACATTGTCATCAGTATCCAGCAATTTTAACAGTTTGTTAAACTGTTTAGGTGTAAGATCAGAGGTTTGCTGCGCTAATAAACAAGCAAAGTTCATAGACGTCTGATCATCATTGCCAAGTCCAGCCTTCTCCTCTATTACTTCAGATACATTCACTTGGTTTATAAATTTAAATTCAGGTGGAAACCCATGCTTCATGTAACATCTATCACTGGTATGCCCAATCATACCACAAAGAGTATACTGTAGCCTCTTGCTACCCTCCTGATTAAACCTTCCATTTCCCCTTCTATACACTTGTCCCTGCCTTTTATCATTAAAAGCATTAGCCACGAAGTTTTCTTGTTCATCATTATTAATCATCAAAGCCGTAGGAGCATTGGAAAAACCAACTGATGTATTACTGCTAACTAGCTTCCTCGGCATTGACGTCATCCCAAACACCTGCGATCTCACATGATCGAATTCTTCATTTAGACCTTTTACAAACTTTACGACATAATCATTCTCAATAATCTCATTCACTTTCTAGTAATATCACAAGTGCATCTGAGACAATCACATTTTGGATTAGATCTTAGTGCTGTCAGTTCTTCCCATAGCATTTTCAGTTTTGTAAAGTAATCATTGACACTAAGATTCTCTTGCTTCACAGCATAAAAGTCGAAAAGCAAGTCAGACAATCTAAACGGATCATCGCTACCATACCTCATGGTTAAATCATTCCAAACATCTAACGCATTATCATACCACAAAATGCTTTGTGCAATCGAAGGAGAAACACAATTCATGATCCATGACTGAATCATGGTGTTTATCTGCCTCCAAGCTTGAAATTGAGGATCATTCTGTGCTGGTTTTGGCATAGAACCATCAATAAAGCATGTCTTTTTTCACCAACAACGCCATTTGAAAAGTCCTATTCCATGAATGGAAGTTATGCGGATTGAGTGGCGGCTGAACACGCACAATCGGGGGACTATCATTTGGATGCAAGTAATATGGATTGTTTGATTGATTTTCATTGCTCATATGATTATTACGAGAACTGGAGGAAGCAGCGCTTGCATTTGCCATGATCAAATCAAAGTTGTAAGCTGATCACTAGGAATAAATTTTGCAGAGAAGACCTCAAGCTAGAATGGACAGAGAATCAATGGTAGATAACCAGAGCTCTGATACCATGTTAAAATCAGCTCATAAACCAAAATGAAGTGCTGATCAACAGAAAACACAAATCAAAGCTAACAAAATTTGGAAGAATTTGTGAAAACTGTAAATTGGAACCAATGATGCGCTTTCATACAAAAAGGAAACGGTTTGAAGATATTTTTATATCTTCTTCTACGCTCTTATTACTTACAACTGTTCGAAGTATTTAAACTAGCTATAGAACCAACTAGAATTTAATTAGCACGTGTAGATTAAGTTTTGATTCGCTTTGGCGCTCACGCACCAATCATCAGTTCTGTTGCCAACGCGCCAAGAACAAACATCGTGCCAGACACGCTTGCTGAGCCAACTGCGCTTTATCTCGTGCCAACCGTGCCAAGGATGTCAAGTATCAACCCAAGCGTGCCGAGTACCATACCAAGCGTACCAGGCGTGCCAACCTTCCATGCCAACAAACCGACCTCTGCAATAAACCTCCTAATCTGATCTAATGCATCTTCTCTTCTGTCTGATCAACTCAACATCTTCAACAAGAGGGTCCGTTTACTTTTTCGGTTAGACTTGTCGAAATATTACACAAGGAGGATGAAAGACTTGAATCTTCTTGAGTGATTGGGCTGGAAAATGGACGAAGTATAGAAATATTTGAACCCTTATGCAAGTGATCCCTGCAAAAGAACCAAATGTTAGAAGTAATGCATACTCGTGCTGATCATGGAAGAGAACTTGAGAATCAAATGTTTGCTGATTATTGTGTTAAAGAATGGACTGATCATCAGTTCTATGCACCAAAAACTCAACAGCAAAATGGCGTTGTAAAGCTCAAGAACAGGGATTTAAAACCTCCGTGTGTTTCTAACACATGATATAGTTGTGTACATCCGACCCCTCGTACCCTGCCATAGGCAGGAGCCTCTAAGGTAATAGGGTAATGTTGTTGCTGCTAACAACAAAGAACTTGAATTTCAGATGGTGGGTAGAAACGGTAAACACAACATACTACATCATGAATAGATTATACCTACGTCCTAACATTGATAAAATGCTGTAAGAACTCTGCAAACGGAAAATCCATCAACGTCACACTTTCACGTGTTCGGAAGTGTTGCATTCGGAATGATCAAAATACGCAAAAATATATTCGATGCAAAAAATGAGGAGAGTATATTTCTGGGGCATTCAGTAAACATTCGTGTATATTGTGTCTATGAAACGAATACGATGACTGTGATGAAATCAATAAATGTGGTAATCGATGACGCTCTTCCCAATTCTAATGCAACTAGAAAATTTGCAGGAAATCTTTTTTTGCTGGACCGATCAATCATCAAGATAATGCCTTGTTGAAAGTGGAGCTTAAATGAGGTGAAACTCATATATACTCAAAACCTTAAGGCAATGGATGATGGTACCTCATTCTCATATAACCCATATTTTTTATGTGAAAGTGAACGATGTCGGAATATATTCTCAATTCCTGCCTTCACGTGGCAACGTGACTTGACATACACATGCGTCTTAGAACCCGCCCTCAATCACAAAGCACAAGCCACGCATGAACATCTGGACTTGAGTGAGAGAAGACCATAAATAGTCAACCATGTGTCAGACAAGGTGTGAGTCCACATTTTAAACTTGTTCTGATGCCATATTGAAACTTGGGCATAAATGAGGTGATACGCATATCCACTCGAAACCTTAAGGCAATGCATGGTGGTACCTCATTCTCATATAACCCATATATTTTATCTAAAAGTGGGCGATGTGTGACTATATTTTCAATACGCGCCTTCACATAGCAACGTGGCTTGACATGTACACGTGTCTTAGAACCCGCACTCAATTACAAACCACAAAACAGAAATGAGCATCTGGACTTAGATGATGATTGGACGATGTTGGATTATATTCTCAATACGTTTCGAACGGACCATTTTTGACAACTGGTCAGAATCATGTTATGATATGTATCATAACACCAGTCACAACCTAATATGATGGTATGAGTGTTTTGCATGAGATCAAACATAGCACAAGATCTGCAGCACTCCGTTCCGAGCCCTAGTGCTCGAAATGGTTCACCTGTCGTGTAATACAAGATGTCGAAACCAAATCATATACACATCAGCAAAGTGGCAAAGACTGATGTAAGCGGAAGTCATAAAACTAAAACCATTAAAATAATCCTTAATCATTGATATATAGATCTAAGCAATATTTAAAATCCAATACATGAATCGTAAACTTAAGCCAGAAATTCTAAGTCTCAAATAACAAATCTCCAAATCACATACACGTCAGCAAAGTGGCAGAGACTGATGTAAGCAAAAGTCATAAAACTAAAACCGTTAAAATAATCCTTAACCATTGATATATAAATCTAAGCAATATTTAAAATCCAATACATGAATCGTAAACTTAAGCCAAAAATTCTAAGTCTCAAATAACAAATCTCAAATCCATAAAGTAAATGTCTCAACATAAATCCCATAAATAGTCCCCTCAGCAAGTCCTCAATTCAACGGTATCCTCATTCGAACTCGTCCTTGACAAATACTAGATCGTAATCATGTTTCTCTGCAAATCATAAATAAAGTATAGTATGAGCAACAAAACATCGCTCAGTAAGTAACCTGTCCGTATCCATTATGTGATCATACACGAAAAAACAAGTGCAAATACATAAGTAAATAGTTTAGGAACATATCAAGTTTCCCATTCGTAAATCAAATTACTATAATACCCTTATAGTCAAACAAATATCAAAGTCATAAAGATCAACCATCCACTCAGTATCCAATCAGGTGCAGTCAAAGTCAAAATTCAATGGTGCAAGGTTACCAAATCGATGAATGCAAAATTCGAAATCAAAGTCGTAAATTCGGTTCCAAAATCAAAGTTTCAAGTCCAAAGTTTCAAAATCCAAATCTGGTTCCAAATCGGTACCAAATCCAAATCCAAATCCGATTCCAAATCGGTACAAAATCCAAATTTTCAAATCTCCAAAACCAATTTTAATGCAATGGCTATATCACTTTTCTTACAAGTGCCTTATACCGTAAGACATATGAATTGGTCACCGCAACAGTCAATATGACTAGGTGCTACATCAAAATAGCCAATATGTCTGGGCGCCCTAATTGACAATCAATATGTCTGAAGCGCTCTATCGAAATAGTCAATATGCTCGGACGACCCGTTTGTTTGGGATCAATCTAGCTTAACGATATATTTTTCTTGTGAAGGTGAATTTCATAAATTACAATACACAAATTTCAAAACAATTTCCACAGTATCAAATTTTTCCAAAGCAATTCCAAATATCCAACCATCAAATATTTCCAAATATCAAATAAGTCATAACTCCCGTGTATCTATACATGTATATACGCCCACGCCTATACATATGCATATCCATGTATATACATACACATACATCTCTCCGTCAAAAAATCCATTTCTTAGCATACAAATCCAATTCTGAGTTTACAATTCCATATATTAACTTAACCCAAAATCTATGGCCTAAATTTTCTTTTTCCTATTTTCCTTCTATTTTCTGCTATTGGCCCCCGGCCTTGCCTATGCTCAGCCTAGCCTTGCCTGCGGCCCTGCCAGCCTATGCCCTTCTCAGCCTGCTGCCCTTCCACGGCCCTGCCGTGGGCCCTATATCCTTTTTTTTCAACCCAATCCCTCTAACCCACTATCTAACTCATCCCTCCCCCTTCCCCTGCCCCTCAACCCTCGGTCCCTCACACTACCCCCAACAAAACAGATTCCCCTACCCCACTCCTTCGGCCAAATTCACCCCCTTCTCCCAAAATCCTAATTTCCTACACCACCACTTCCTATCCTCGGCCTCCCTCCAAAACACACACCCCCATATTTTTACACGCCAAATAATATAGACAACAAGTACAACACATGTCTAATACGGTGACAAAAACACTCCTCACTCATCGCCCACACACCGCCACTACACCGGTGCGCGTGCTTATGTGTCGCCACTGACAGCGCCGCCTTCAACCAGAGTTCAGCCTAAACGATTTCCAACCTTATTTCACCCTCAAATCATGCAAAATTCAAACTTATTCCATCATCAAATTCATCCGAAATCTATACCAATTTACAAAATTCATCACACATATAATCATATACATTATAGATTGTAATCATACATATAAATTATACAATTACCAACACCAAAATAATCCGTTTGGCTGAATATAGGTACTACTCTCTCTCTGTGTGTGCATATATTTGGCCATTGGTTACGCAAAATACAAAAATTGCATATGTCTATCTATATACATACACAGCGCCGCCACATAAATACATATAAATATTTTTATTTATGCAATCAATTATACATATACATGATCCTCAAATTTATACGAAAATATATTTATATGGTTTGCAAATTCATAACGAATACGGATAGGATACTTATCTCTACGCGTATATACTATATCGAATCGATCACCTAGGGTTTGTTGGATTAAAACCTCTCTTTTCTTCCTTCTAGCGGGTGTCAGTTGACTGCTTAGGTTTGGGGTGTGTGGCTGCTGATTTTTAATGTGTAATGTGAGGGTAGGGTTTAGTTAGGTGTGTATATATAGATAGGTAGATAGTTTCCTAATAGATAAAAGGGTGTTCCCGGTGCAATAGGCTCACGCGTTTCCGCAGAATCCAAGGAGAGGCTGGACTCTTTGCATATGATGTATGCAGCCTTACCCAACACTTTGTGCAAGAGGGTATTTCCATGGCTCGAACATGTGACCTTAAGGTCACAAAGCAGCAACATTACTAGTTGCTCCAATGCCCGCCCTCAGTTTCCTAATAGATATAGAAAACACATTTAAGGTTAATCGCCCATAATTTAATTTTTATCACATATTTCCTATCCCAATCCAATAACATGGGATAATTATTAACTATATTTTATAATTATAACTTTTCCTTTTTATATTATTTTCCTTTTGTTTTCTTTTAAGAAATCCTGGGTGTAACAAGATCAGTCATCAACAGGAACATGTGAAGCTACATAGGACTATGTTGAGAAAGTCCATGATTGAATGTTCTTGGAAGTTTTATTATGTCAATTGTTTGCAATATACTTGTTATGTTATGGTTCGATGATTATCATATACGGAGATATTAAGATATCGATATTTTTGCATAGCTTTCGACCCTTAACCATTTGAACTGGAAGTGCATATTTACAAACAAATGCTCAATATAAAAAGATGCATATTATAGTCATTAATTTGAACAACCTGTTGGCCGATTTTTTTCCCTTTCAAATTTCAATATCAAACTTTCGGCCAGCATAAAAAAATTTCTTCCCTTTTTACCAAATTCATATTAATTCCATATTTATACACATACGGTACACATATGTATTCATCTATCTATACACTCATATATACTTATGTATGATCCATCTTTATAACGAACATAATATATAAAATTTTCGCAAAACATAGCAAGTATAGAGAGATTACTTATCTCGGATTCCTCTATGATATACCGTATATCTCAATCAATGATTGGTTTTGAACAAGAATTACTCTCTTGCTCTTCCTACTATCCCTCGGCTGCAGGCAAAACAAAGGGAGGCAGCACCTATTTTCCCTCTCTTTTGCTTGGTGATGGCTGCTGAATGTGGGAAGGGAAAGAAAGTTGGCTGCAGAAATTGTCTTTTCTCTCCAGGGGTGGGGCGGCTGTGGAGGGAGTAATGGGTTGCACTCTTTTTTTTATTCTCTCCTTGCTGAAGGGAGAAAGCATGACAGAAAGAGAATGAGATTGTAGCCAATTTTATTTTTTTTAATTTTATAATTGAGGGGAATGGCTGAGGATTGGCGGATGAGATCTGAAGAGGCATTATATGAGGCAAAAAGGTCTCCAATCACGTGACGCCACGTGTATAAAAGAGTCTTTTTTTAAAAAAGAAAAAAGATAAACAGCGGACCCTTTTGTACACGTGGCGTCACGTGATTGGAAGCCTCATATTTTGCCTCATATGAGGCCTCCTGTGATCTCATCCGGAGGATTAGGGAGGTGGGGGAGCGGATTATGGCAAAAATATTGGTAATGGGTTAATGGGTTAATGGGGTTTGACTAACCCCCTTCCAGCGGTTTCCAACACCCTCTTTATTTTTTTATTTTTTTTCTTGCATGTGCAACATTGTGTGTATTTAATATATTATTATTATTATTATTATTATTATTATTATTATTATTATTATTATTATTATTATTATTATTATTATTATTATTATTATTATTATTATTATTATTATTATTATTATTATTATTATTATTTTTAAACATGGGATATAACCCATATATACTCAAAACCTTAAGGCAATGGATGATAGTACCTCATTCTCATATAACCTATGTTTTTTATCTTAAAGTGAACGATGTGAGACTATATTCTCAATTCATGCTTTCACGTGGCAACGTGGCTTGACATACACACGCGCCTTAGAATCCGCCCTCAATCACAAACCACAAGCCACGCATGAACATCTGGACTTGAGTGACGGAAGACCATAAATAGCCAACCATGGGTCAGACAAGGTGTGATTCCACATTTTAAACTTGTTCTTATGTCATGTTAAAACTTGGGCATACATGAGGTGAGACGCATATCCATTTGAAACCTTAAGGCAATGCATGGTGGTACCTCATTCTCATATAATCCATATATTTTATCTAAAAGTGGACGATGTGTGCCTATATTTTCAATATGTGCCCTCACATAGCAACGTGGCTTGATATATACACGTGTCTTAGAACTCGCACTCAATTACAAACCACAAGACAGAGATGAGCATCTGGACTTAGATGATGAGTGGACGATGTTGGACTATATTCTCAATATGCTTCGAACGGACCATTTTTGACAACTGGTCAGAATCATGTTATGATATATATCATAACACCAGTCACAATCTAATATGATGGTATGAGTGTTTTTCATGACACCAAACATAGCACAGGATCTGTAGCACCCTGTTCTGAGCCCTAGTACTCGAAATGGTTCACCTGCCGTATTCTGCTAAGAGAAATACAAGATGTCGAAACCAAATCATATACATGTCAGCAAAGTGTCAGAGACTGATGTAAGCGGAAGTCATAAAACTAAAACCATTAAAATAATCCTTAATCATTAATATATAGATCTAAGCAATATCTAAAATCCAATACATGAATCGTAAATTTAAGCCAGAAATTCTAAGTCGCAAATAACAAATCTCCAAATCATATGCACGCCAGCAAAGTGGCAGAGACTGATGTAAGCGGAAGTCATAAAACTAAAACCATTAAAATAATCCTTAATCATTGATATATAGATCTAAGCAATATCTAAAATCCAATACATGAATCGTAAACTTAAGCCAGAAATTCTAAGTCTCGAATAACAGATCTCAAATCCATAAAGTAAATGTCTCAACATAAATCCCATAAATAGTCTCCTCAGCAAGTCCTCAATTCAACGGTATCCTCATTCGGACTTGTCCTTGACAAATACTAGATCGTAATCATGTTTCTCTGCAAATCAGAAATAAAGTATAGTATGAGCAACAAAACATCGCTCAGTAAGTAACCTGTCCGTATCCATTATGGGATCGAACATTGAAAAACAAGTGCAAATACATAAGTAAATATTTTATGAAAATATCGAGTTTCCCATTCATAAATAAAATTACTATAATACCCTTATAGTCAAACAAACATCAAAGTCAACAAGATCAGCCATCCACTCAGTATCCAATCAGGTGCAGTTAAAGTCAAAATTCAATGATGCAAGGTTACCAAATCGATGAATGCAAAATTCGAAATCAAAGTCGCAGTTCACAACCATACTCGGTTCCAAAATCAAAGTTCCAAGTCCAAAGTTTCAAAATCCAAATCCGGTTCCAAATCGGTACCAAATCCAAATCTGATTTCAAATCGGCACAAAATCCAAATTTTCAAATCTCCAAAACCAATTTTAATGCAATGGCTATATCACTTTTCTTACAAGTGCCTTACACTGTAAGACATATGAATTGGTCACAACAACAGTCAACATGCCTAGGTGCTACATCAAAATAGCCAATATGCCTGGGCGCCCTAAGTGACGGTCAATATGTTTGACGCGCTCTATCGAAATAGTCAATATGCTCGGACGTCCCGTTTATTTAGGATCAATCTAGCTTATCGATATATTTCTAATGTGAATTTCGCAAAGTGCAATACACAAATTTCAAAACAATTTCCACAGTATCCAATTTTTCCAATATAACAAATTTTTCCAAAGCAATTCCAAATATCCAACCATCAAATATTTCCAAATAACAAATAAGTCACAACTCCCATGTATCTATACATGTATATACGCCCATGTCTACACATATGCATATCCATGTATATACATACACATACATCTCTCCGTCTAAAAATCCATTTCTTAGCATACAAATCCAATTCTGAGTTTACTATTTCATATCTTAACTTAACCCAAAATCTACGGCCTAAATTTTCTTTTTCCTATTTTTCCTTCTATTTTCTGCTATTGGTCCCCTGCTCTGCATGTGCTCAACCGTAGCCTTGCCAGCCTATGCCCTTCTCAGCTTACTGCCCTGCCACGGCCCTGCCGTGGGCCCCATATCCTTTTTCTCTCTCAACCCAGTACCCCTAACCCACTATCTAACTCACCCCTCCCCCTTCCTTCCCCCTCAACCCTCAGTCCATCACACTGTCCCCCAACAAAACTGATTCTCCCACCCCACTCCTTCGGCCAAATTCTCCCCCTTTCCTCAAAATCCTAATTTTCTACACCACCACTTTCTACCCTCGGCCTTCCTCCAGAACACACACCCTCATATTTTTACACGCCAAATAATATAGACAACAAGTACAATACACGTCTAATACACTGACACAAAAACACACCTCATGAATCACCCATGCACCGCCACTACACCGGTGCACATGCTCATGCGTCGCCACTGACAGCGCCACCTTCAACCAGAGTTCTGCCTAAATGATTTTCAACCTTATTCCACCCTTAAATCATGCAAAATCCAAATTTATACCATCACCAAATTCATCCGAAATCCATACCAATTCACAAAATTCATCACACATATAATCATATACATTATAGATTGTAATCATACATATAAAAATTATACAATTACCTACACCAAAATAATCATTTTGGCCGAGTATAGGTACTACTCTCTGTGTGTGTATATATATATTTGGCCATTGGTTAGGCAAAATATAAAAATTGCATATGTCTATCTATATACGTAGACACTGCCGCCACATACATACATATAAATATCTATTTATGCAATCAATTATACATATGCATGATCCTCACGTTTATACGAAAATATATTTACATGGTTTGCAAATTCATAACGAATACAGATAGGATACTTATCTCTACGCGTATACACTACATCGAATCGATCACCAAGGGTTTGTTGGATTAAAACCTCTCTTTTCTTCCTTCTAGTGGGTGTGAGCTGATTGCTTAGGTTTGGGGTGGGTGGCTGCTGATTTTTAGTGTGTAATGTGAGGGTAGGGTTTAGTTAGGTGTGTATATATAGATAGGTAGATAGTTTCTTAATAGATAAAAGGGCGTTCCTGGTGCAATATCCGGGGAGAGGCTGGATCGCTTTGCATCTGATGTACGCAGCCTTACCCAACACTTTGTGTAAGAGGCTATTTCCACGACTCAAACCCGTAACCCCAAGGCTACAAAGCAACAATATTACTAGTTGCTTCAAGGCCCGTCCTTAGTTTCCTAATAAATATAGAAAACACATTTAAGGTTAATCCCCTATAGTTTATTTTTTATCACATATTTCCTATCCTAATTGTTTGCGATGTACTTGTTATGTTATGGTTCGATGATTATCATATACGGATATATTAAGATATCGATATGTTTATTGCTTAAAGTTTTATGAGAATGGGTCATTTAAGTTCAATTCGAAGCGTTTTTACACACGCTATGAGACTTAATATTCTTTGGTAATTGAACCATTGAAGCATTTTCGGTCATACCGATATTAGATTGGGATGTGACCGTCTATGGTGTGTCATTGTATCAAATTTATTAGATATGATGATTTAAAGATTACGATACAAACGACTGAAGAAGTGAGATGGTTAAAACTAAGATCATAATTATCTCTTAACCAAATTTGATATTATTTTTATTATCAGACGTCGCAATCAAGGTATTATTATTAAACGAAAGCAATTGAGAAATAAAACAATGGTAGGCCAAAATCAAGATAGCGTCAAAAGAAGTAGGTGATGAGAGAAATTATATATTTCTCTGTCGATATCAGTGATGGATGGTACTGATTAGTATATGAATGTCGGGACATGGTCTTTCAACGTCTACCCTATGAAATTTGCTTTTTACTTTTCCATCAAGAGTATTGGATGTTTATTTTGGCAGTATGTGATTGTCGTGACACGGTGTTTATAAAGTCCAAACTGACGTTTAGACCAAGTCTTGATACATTATAAGTTTGAATTCTTGCGGGAAAAAAATGTGAAATCCCTCACTCCGGAGGTTCTCATCGTCCTAGCCTAAAAAAGCATGTGTAAAGGATATAAATTAGGAGCTCAGCGGCCTCTTAGGTTGGAATATAAGTTTGAATTCTTATTATATAGAGGATGTGTTGGACTTGTACTTATGATGCTAATATTACATGTCCTACAGGAGGACGAGCCTTGAAGCAACTGATAAGATTGCTGCTTTGTGATCTCGAGGTCAAGGGTTTGAGTTGTAGAAACAGCCTATTGCACAAAGTGTAGGGTAAGACTGTATACATCAGATCGCAAAATGATCCGGCCCCTTCTCATACCTTTCACAAACGTGGAGGTTAGTGGACATTATTACATATTCTGACGGAAAAATTATATTATCCCTCTAGTGGAGGTTGGGATCTCCTCACTCCAACTTTCCTCATCCCCTTTGTGACCACGCGACACGTGGCAGCAAGGGAGGTGGTGAGGCTAGATGAGAGTCACCCTCATCTAGCCTCACCACCCTCCTTGCTGCTACGTGTCTCGCGGTCACGCGTCACCGTACCCTCTTGCGGTGAGGTGATCCTATCCCCTCTATTGGACAGTATAATTTACACATTGTGCCGTCTTTCCATGTCAATAATTTATTACATGCCGCAGAGTAAAACTATGGGATAGGAAATACTAACGGTAAAAACTACAACCCAATGAAGTAGGTGAAGTGGTTGGATTTTGCGAGCTGTTCCAACCACGGCTGGATGTGACCCAAAGGGCTTTTACTGTCCCAACCCCAAGGAGATGTGTGGAGGATGTAAATTAGGAATCCAACGGCCTCCTAAATTGGGTGAGATCTTACGCAGTTACCCACTCAAGGTGTCCCCCCACAAACCAGGCCTTTGGCCTGGCAGTAGAGGAATGCCTACACTGTGCGTGTCCCTGGATTCGAACTCATGACCTTTTGTTGGCAATCCTCAACTTGAGTATCAATTGGACTATGTCTTGAAGGCGAAAAAGGTAAAACAACATAATGGGACAATATAATTAATTCATTCGCATTCATTGTGTATTTTTTCCATCCCAAATATTGTTTTTAGTGGAAAATTGAGGAATCAATCAATCATATCCAGTACATTTCAACGGCAGCAAAAATTATCGTTAGAATCTGGAAAGGATAAGCGGCAAGCAAACAATACCTCTATCCCAAAGAATAGAGAGTTTGCTTATAGTGAGACCCCAACTCTGTATGTACCTGCATAAATGAAACAATAACAGGGGTATGATGTGCTAGTGTGTTAGTGAGGGAATTCAGTAAATATAAATAGAAAACTTCTTATATTAACATAGCCATAAACATGTATATGCACATATAATGCAAGGCAAAGTCAAAAACAAAAAAGTACAATGTCAACATAAAACATAGATAGTATCTAAGCTACTAAATATACTCTAAGGTATCCTATATCATGCGTTAGCTTCGTTAATCTTAGGCTTCCACGAACTCTAAAACATTTTGATTAAATAAATTGTATACAAAGAAAGAGAATGAGTGGCATGATCCTATATATGCAGCCTATCTTGAGGTAGGTATGCAAACAAGGTGAAAACAACATAATGGGAGGCCTCCATCTTCCACACCTTTTGCAATTAGCTGTGTTTGCAACGTCCTTCCTAACGTCGCCTTGGAAGGCAGCTGCGGCAGATCCCACCCATGGATTCACTTCTCTACCACTGAATATTTCAAATTTCCACATCCAAACGCCTCACAACATCCCACGGAACCAACGATACAGCTTTGTTGATGGAGTCCATAAGCTGTGGGTATACAACATCGATAAGCCTCACAGTCCCACCAGCCAGACCCATCCACGTACTGAAATTCGAGTTCGTGTAAGTTGTTCCTAACAATTATTATCAGTATCTTCATCTTTTAATTGTGTAGGATTATCCAAAAAAGGGCGTTACTGGTGCATTAGGCTTAGGGCTATTTAACGAACCGAACAGTCACGAATGGTTCAAGTTCGGTTCATATTCGTTCATTAATGATCGGTAAAAGAGCCAAATTCGAACAGCTATTCGGAATAGTTTACTAAAAAGAGCCGAACTATTCGGCTCGTTTAAACAGTTAAAGGGTTATCAAGTCAAACTCGAACCGATTTTAAAGTTCCTTTAGCTAAACGAACTGAGCCAAACAGTTTGTTTAGCCAAACGAATTCGAATTTGAAAACTTAGTATTTGGTTTGGCTCGGTTCGTTAATACCCCTAATATTTAAGCTCCTATATTTGCACAGGGTCCGGAAAAGGGTCATATCATTTCGCGATATAATGTATGTATCCTTACTCTACACTTTGGGTAAGAAGCTGTTTTCACAGTTCAAACCCGTGACCTCAAGGTCACAAACAGCAACATTACCAGTTGTGTAGGATCATCATAGTGCATGATAATTAGGAGTCCTTAGATGTCTAAACGGCATATTTACGTTAAGTTATAGACTCGTATTGTCTATTAGACTATTACCAGTGCCCAACTACGTCCTGCCTTGTACTGTTTCCTTTCTGAGTTACAATGCCTCTCGTCTTCTCCAGACTTTAGGCATAACTTTTGATGTTATGTTGTTGTTACTATAATTTTTTTTTGTGTTTTAAGACTACTTTTCATTGCTTCATCTCCCCTGCAAGCCTAATTAGATAAGTTTTGACTAAAAGCAACCAATATAACTTCAGGGTTACGATTACTCTTCGGGTGTATGGCAATTCGAAGGCTATGGCTACATACCTAATGGAACCTCCGGTGTTTCTGTAATGCAAGTCTTTGGAGCAGCCAGACATGCTACAACCGCAATGCTTCACGTGTACAACGGCAACCTCTCATACTACAAAGCTCCAGTTCTCTTCCCTCATGTCTACGATCAGTGGTTTCGAGCTAATGTGATCCATGATGTTGAACGCAACAAGGTGCAAGTATACATCAATGGAGAATTGACATATGAAACGGCGGCAAGAGGTGGAAAGTCTCATCATTTCAAGTTTGGAGTTTACTCTCAGGAGAATTCTTCTAGCTACATGGAGTCTATGTGGAAGGACATTAAAGTGCTTACGAAAGTGTGAGATCTGTTTTAATTTTAGGAGAATAATAGAATGGTGCAATCTATCTTAGGATTGACAAATATGTCATGTGATGTAACGTTTACATGACTTAGATATGTAATGCTGAAGTGTAATGTTTCATTGTTTTCAGATAACATTTTGCCGGAATTATCTTTTCTTTAACGTCAAATATCCTCTCATTAAGGAATATGCAACGCATTTCTTTTGTTAAAATGGTTCGTACATCACATGCATGAAAAAGATTGAATCTCTGAAAAAATTTTTTTTTTTTGTGGATAATTATTTTTATTCACCCACCGATGCCTGCAATCGCGGCATTGATTACATGAGGAGGAGGCATTTGCCCCAAAAAATAGACGTGGAAGATGACAAGTCAGGATAAGTTAATATATGTGCCGGATAATTATGCTCGCGGCGTGTGAAACCAAGTGAGCAGAACTCAAACGAGGACATCAATCTTTTAAGATCTTTAATCAGGTTTCGTAGTGGATGAAGAGGCTCATCATCATGCTGAATGAGGCCTACCGCAATCAAACAGTCGATCCAAATCATCACCTTTCTCTATCGCTGTTCCAACGCCACATGAAATATTAAACATGTCACCAATGATGTGCCGCACTAAACACAAAGAAAGCAGTGGTGAACAGACTGTACGTGTCGAGCAGACAGAGATGGAAGAGTGCACCAGTATGCTGAACCTAAGCACATCAGTAGTGAGCTGAGGTACCAAGGTGACACAACACAAAAACTCGGTAAACACACAGCTGGTTTTGTAAGTCAAACTAGCCGTGTCAACAATCCTAGAAAAACTAAATAAGTAGCAGTCACGTGCCTCTGATGAAAAAGGGAGAAACAACGGTTAAAGCGAAAGTTATGGAGAGAAATAAAGCTCGTGTAAAATGTTTAAGAAGAAAGCTGCATTGGCGGTAAGATAACTGTTGAGGCGGTTATTTACATATAGTAGACCGACGTCGAGTGTGTGCGTGCATGAATATAAGTTAGAACATTGTAAAAGTTAGAAAATTATTCTCTCTTTTGTGTTCATTGTATTGTCGTTAGTAATCAATAAAGAATGATCCATTTCTCAGCAAATTTAATATTCTCTCTTCTTCGGCCTTTCCTTGTTTTGTTTGTTTAAGTTTCTAGTTGCCTTGTCGCTTTCTAGTTCAGCTGCACAACTTCTATTTTTCTTTATGGTGCTCCTTCTGTGATTTCTTTCATTGTTTTCCTTTTTTGCTTCACTTCACCAATCTCAAATCGGTAATGGCTACGAGTACAAGTAGATCGAGTGGAATTCAACCGTTGGATCATCAGGAGATCGAGTGGAATTCAACCGTTGGATCATCAGGAGATCGAGTGGAATTCAACCGTTGGATCATCAGGAGAACGTCAGCATTGAAATTCTTCTCTCTAGTCCTCTCTTCGTTCATCCGAATAAAAATCCTTCCATAGCTTTGGTTCCACCTTCATTGATAGGATATAACTTTTATCCATGGAGTAGATCTTTCCGAATGGCTTTTTTGTGTGTCTAAAATAGACTCTGATTCATCACTGGTTCAGTTAAGCAACCACAAGAAGTTGATCGATACTTTTATGCCTAGGAATAGAGTAACAATATATTATTGTCATTGCTGCTCAACTCAGTTTCTCCTTCAAAATCTGTCAAAGTATCATGTAGTCATATACAATGTATGATGTGTGGAATGATCTCAATAGAAACTGCTATAGTACTGATCCTCTTAGATTTTCTGACTTAATTGAGGAACCTCAGTCCTTTAAACAAGGTAATTTGAATGTCATTGATTACTTTACAAAATTGAAGATGGTATAGGAAGAAATGCTAATTCTTATGTCTATTCTGAAATGTAACTATGGTGCTTATGAATCAATGAAAGAATATATTGAGAATGATCATGTCATTAGATTTTTGAAAGGTCTTGATGAAGAATTTCATCCAGTGAAATCTCAAATTTTGTTGATCAACCCTTTGCCTGATGTTGACAGGGTTTTAGCATGGCTGTGTTGTTAGAAAGAAAGAGGATTGATTTAATAGCACATGTTTTGGTTCCTAATTCCACTCTGTTAGTAAACATACCTTCGAATGGAGAACAGTTCGGAGGTTTCCAGCCTCCAGGCGCATGAAGAGTACAATTCATTATAAGACCACAAGGAAGTTGGAATATAAAACCAAGCGTCCACAATGCACTCACTGTGGCACGATGGGTCACACAGTAGACATATGCCACAAGTTCTATGGCTGCCCTTAAGGATACAAGTCGAGAGGACAAGTGAATTTCGTTTTCAATGATGATGTGACGGATAGTGGAGTCTCTGATTGATTCATATCAACAACAGATGACAATGGTGGACATATGTTGACAACTAAACAATGCAAAAAAATCTTCAACTTGGTGGCTGAAAAACATGGTGACAACTCTCAAGGAGGACATAATGCCATTAGTATGCAACCATAAGCAACAGTTTTTTCAGCTCAAATTCTATTGTACATGGCATTCCTTAAGTGCTTAAATGAATGGATATTAGATTCTGGTGTAAGTGAACATATGTCATGTTCTATGTCCTTCTTTTCCTCTTATTCACTAGTGTAAAAGTATCTATGTGACAATGGTGCAAGATGGTTTTGTATTATGCAAACACCAGCATATTTTAGGTGTTTCTAAAGCATTATGCTTACAAGCCTCACTTCTTGTTTCTTATGGGGCATATGTGTTCTTCATGCTGTTAACATCATCAATATCACTTCATCACCTATTTTATCAAATAAAACTCCTCATATATGTTGTATCATCAAGCAACATCCTACCATAATATCGGAACGTTTGGTTGCCTTGCATATGATTGCAACTGTATCATATATGCAGTAAGTGACAACGGCCAACAAGATGCGGTCCATCAGAGTCATGTTCTGAGTCTTTCGTGAAGGAAAGAATCCCAGATCAAATTTTACATCTTTTTCACAAATTCCGTATTTACTGCTCCAGTCAAATACGAAAAAGTCACTCAGCCCTTCGTTTCTTATCCTGAGGACGTCACAGATTTCAAGAATAGAAAAACTAAGAGGCGTACCATCAATGACAGTATTCAGAGAAAAAGAATGAGATGCAGACTGTGGAGTAACCCACAGATTTGCATAGAACATCCTGGTGTGCTCGCGGGAGAATTCCTGCATATCAATTCTGGACCAGAGAGAGGTCCATCCTTGATGCTCTAGCAAGAAGATAAGCTGATCCGCATTGCGAGTCTCAGACAGATCATTGAGACTAAGCAGCTTGAGTGGAATGATAGGCCGGTTGTTTGTGAGCCATTCTTCATAAAGCATATTGGAGTACAAAGATAAATGCACTCATTTGTCCAAATGATGGGGTGATTTCTTGATTTCTGAGTCAAACTTCTTTAACCAAGGAAAATTTTCGTTGGTGAGCCCTTCACGAATGGATTTAATTTCTTGAGGTTCCACAATCCTATGCCCAGCAGTTTGCTTTCGCTTGTGACTGCGAGGGCGTTTGGAGGGGCCTGCAGAAGCCATTTTAGTGGTATGAGAGTAAGGTTTTGAGAAGAGAAGGAAATGGAGAAGATTTGTAGGGACGTTTGGATGTGAGAAGAAGAAAAGAGATGGAGTTATAAAAGGAATGAAGGAAGGTGAAAGGAAGTTTGAAGTAATGGAGGAAAGAGAGGGATGATGGGAGAGAGGGATAGTGGGAGAGAGATTTGGGGAGGAAGAAGGAGAAGAAGTGAGGGACTCAGATGTGGGAAATTGATTTTGGGAATTGAAGAGGAAGTCAAACGTGGGAAAGCGAGAAAGGAAGAAAATGGCGGCAGGAAATTGATGATCATTGAATGGCGCGAAAACTGAAGAGACGGCGGAGAAGACTATGAAGAAATAGGGTTTAGGCGCCTAATGCAAATTCAAACAACTTCACAAAACAGGATGAAGCGCTTGAAGTTACTTCGAAAGGTTGTGGAGATGCAGATTGAGCGCTTAGTATCACTTTGAACAAGTGAAATCATTTAGATAAAGCGCTTAATCCTACATCGAACGCTTGTGTAAAGTAACATAAAGCGCCTGATGTCATTTCGAACGAGTGACATCCTTAACATCAGGCGCTTGATGTAACACCGAACACCTGAAGTAACTGTGATGAAGCGCGTTATGTATACTGACTTTGAAAATTTGAAAATTTTCTTGCTCAAAACTCAAGATGGGTTATTATCAACCCATCTTGAGCAACCCCAACCTACTTCTTATAGATGCAAATACATCACTAGGTAAGGGTTTCGTGAATATGTCTGCTAATTGGTCTCGTGTAGGAACAAATTCCACACTTTACCAAGTTCTTTTGTACACAATCACAGATGAAATGATACCTCACTTCAATGTGCTTAGTCCGACTATGTTGGACGGGATTTTGTGCAATATTTATAGTAGACGTGTTATCACACAAAATTGGCACCTTGGAAAAGTGAATGTTATAATCATTTAACATGTTAGTCATCCATAACAATTGTGCACAACAAGAGACGGCCGACACATATTCGGATTCCGCCGTAGAAAGAGACACACTATTTTGTTTCTTGGAAACCAAGAAACGAGGCAATCTCCAAGAAACTGACAAGTTCTGGACGTGATCTTCCTATCAACAAGACTCCCCGCATAATCGGAGTCACAATATCCTCTTAAATCGAAACATGCATTCTTAGGATAAAATAGATCAAATTTCAAAGTACTTCTAAGGTATCTAAGGATGTGTTTTACCGCAATAAAATGCATCTTCCTAGGATCACTTAGAAATCTAGCACATAAATACACTGCATGTAAAATATCGGGTCTACTAGCCGTCAAATAAAGTAGACTACCTATAGTGCCATGATACAAGGTTACCTCGACATGCTTTCCTTTCTCATCCTTGTCAAGCTTGGCACTTGTGCTCATAGGTGTGTTTACTTCTCTTCCTTCACCAAAGTTGTACTTTTTGAGCAAATCCTTTGTGTATTTGGTTTGGGAAATGTACACGTCTTCTTCGGTTTGCTTGATTTGTAATCTAAGGAAATAGTTGAGTTTGCCCATCATGCTCATCTCGAACTCATCTTGCATAAGACTAGCAAATTGCTCTCAAAGACAATTGTTAGTAGCACCAAAAATAATATCATCAACATATACTTGAATAATTAAATGATTTCTACCTTGTTCTTTTATGAACAAAGTAGTGTCAACTTTACCTCTTGAAAAACCATTATTAAGAAGAAAAGTACTTAACCTCTCGTACCAAGCTCTTGGAGCTTGTTTGAGGCCATAAAGAGCCTTTTTAAGTTTGAAGACATGATGTGGTGAATCATGACATTCAAACCCGGGAGGTTGTGCAACATACACTTCTTGAATAACACCATTCAAGAAGGCGGATTTAACATCCATTTGGTAAAGTTTAAAATCCCTATAACAAGCATATGCTAATAACGTCCTAATAGCCTGAAGCCGTGCTACGGGTGCAAATGTCTCATCAAAATCGATACCTTCTTCTTGACGATATCCTTGAGCAACTAACCTAGCCTTGTTTCTAGTGACATTACCTTGATCATCCATCTTGTTACGAAAAACCCATTTTGTACCAATAATAGGATGATCGTGTGGTTTGGGAACTAACTCCCAAACATCACTTCTTTCAAATTGGTTTAATTCTTCATGCATAGCCAAGATCCAATTTTCATCAAGAAGTGCATCTTCAATATTTTTAGGCTCTATAAGATAGACAAATGCATTCTCTCTATATTGCCTTCGTATGGCGATACCCCTATTTAGATCACCTATGACCAACTCGTGCGAGTGAGAACTTTTGTGCTTAAATGATCTAGAAAGATTGGAGACATCTCCTCCAACTTCCTCATGATCATGTTCTGGAAGTGATGAACCTTCATCATTCACGTGAATCTCATGTTCTGGAATGTGTGATGCATTATCTACATTTTGTGTATCAACATGAGTATGAGTAATATTTCTATTTGACTCACTAAGTTCATGCACACAAGGTGGAGGAGTACCTTCAATAGGTTCTACTCTCAAGTCAATGAAGATGTTTCCGTTTGGAGGATCATCAACAATCTCTTGTTGAGGAACAACCAAAGGAATATCCTCAAGAATTTCTTCTTGAGGAGTCACGCCTTCATTTTCTTCACAATCCTCATTAAGTTTATGTTCGTCAATAAGTGACTCATTAAACTTAACATGGATTGATTCTTCCACCTTTTGACTCCTTTTGTTGAAAACACGAAATGCCTTACTATTTGAGGTATAACCTAAAAAGATACCTTCATCCGCTTTGAGATCAAGTTTGTCCAAAGTATCCTTGGTATTAAGTATGAAACACTTTCAACCAAAGACTTTGAAATACCCAATGTTGGGAACTTTTACATTCCAAAGCTCATAGGGTGTCACATTTAGGTATGGTCTCAAATATACCTGATTGATCACATGACAAGCGGCATTTACCGCTTCGGCCCAAAAGTATTTGGGCAAACCGAACTCATTCAACATTGCTCTACACATTTCTTGTAGAGTTCTATTTTTTCGTTCAGCCACACCATTTTGTTGAGTAGTTCTAGGTGCCGAAAGGTCATGTGAGTATCCTTTGGATACACAAAACCTTTTGAAATCACCATCAAACTCACCACCATGATCACTACGGATGGTCTTAATGGTGTCATCCACGTGATTTTCCAATCGTCTACTTAAACTCATAAACTCACTACATGCATCACTTTTCTTAGCTAGAAACATCACCCATGTATAATGAGTATAGTCATCAACTACCACGAAGGTATAATGTTTACCACCCAAACTTTTTGTTCCAACATCCCCATACAAATCCATATGAAGCAATTGTAGAGGTCTGGAGGTGGATATATTTGTCTTGGGTTTGAAGCTTGTTTTCACAAGCTTCGCCTTTTGACAAGTGTCACATAAGTCATGGTTTTCGAAACTCATTTTTGGAAGGCTTCGGACTTTATCATTTTCGCAAATAAATTTAAATGTTTTGAAACATACATGTCCGAGACGTCTATGCCATAGTTGCGTCAAATCATTCTTAGCAACTAAGCAAGATACATTTTGAGAAACAAAATCGTTGATGCTAAGTTTGTAAATATTTTTGAAACGCAAAGCTTCAAATAAAATATCATTACCCTTTTTCACAACGCACCTTGTTTTCAAAAACGTTACCTCATAATTAGCATCACATAGTTGACTGACACTTATCAAGTTAAACTTAAGACCTACAACATATAAGACATAACTAAGAGAGAAGGAATTGTTACCCACAATACCATGTCCTTTGATTTGGCCTTTGCTACCACCAAAGTGGACAACTCCTCCATCTTGCATAGTGAGTCTATGGAAGAGACATTTGTCTCCTGTCATATGGTTGGAACATCCATTGTCCACGACCTATTTGACCTTCTTGTATTCGCTTTCTCCATTGAGTTCTAGGGCCTACAAAAGAACCATATGAAGTTGGTACCCTTTTTGTTTGGGGTCCTTGAAGGTTAGTTACCTTCATTTTGCCTTTCGGCACCTACACAAGACTCTTGTTAGTTTTAGCCCTACATACTCTTTCTACATGACCTTTCCTATTGCAATAAAAACATGTAGGAGTATGTTTGTGAGATTGTGCATGCTTGTGTGAATGCTTGTGCGTAGGCATATATAGTGATTCCTTTTTAGGGACAACCTTCTTTGGAAACGAAGAAGGTTTTTGTTTCACGACAAGGACCAAATGTTGTGATGCCTTTGGTGCATTAGCCTTTGCCTTAGGCATGTGCCTTTGTTTCTTCAAGGAGGTTTTAGACTCCTTGACTACTTGTGCTTGTTCCTTTTTCTTTCCCTTCTTAGATGCATACATGACACTAAGCTTGATTTTAGCTTTCACGTTTGGCCTAGATGCATCCTTAACATCTACCTTTGTAGCACTTACCCTTGAATCATTTTTCTTCTCATCAAGGGCTTGAGCACATGATTTCATCAAATCATATTTCTATTCAAGTGAAATCACATGCGTGGTCAAAAATATGCCATGCTCATGTTGTAATGCAATGTGATCTTCTAACGTGTCATTATATTCATTTAAGCATGCTCTAAATTCCTTCTTGACACGTTTATATTTCAAGTCTAAGAGGTCATTTTCTTGCACTAAATCATCTCTTTCATCAATTAATCTATAGTGAGATAAGATATTGCATACCTCCATGTCATCGTCGATGGCCATAAGTGCAAAGAACTCCTTGTCAAGATCATCTTGAACCACATCGGTGAGTGCATGATCATCATGATCGCCATTGTCGCTCTCGGATCCGGAAAGAATGCTCTCCCAATGGGCTACTTCCGCTTGCAAGGTTTTCTTCCTTTGGTAGTTGGCCTTCTTGTCCTTGAGTTGCAGCTCCTTCACCCGACAATCCTTCATGAAGTGACCAAACTTCCCACACTTATAGCATTTGTTGTCTTGGTCCTTCACCTTGTCCTTGGAGAATTTATCCTTGATGAATCTTTTTGCTTCATCCTCATTCTTTCGTGCAAAACGTCGGAATCTTCTAACTAGAAGTCCGACTTCATCATCCGAGTCCTCTGACTCGCAAGCAAGAGCTTTTGTAGAATGGCGAATAGGGTCGTTCTTTTCTTGCGAATCTAGATGAATCTCATAAGTGATGAGATTCCCATATAGGTCATTCAAGGTGATGGTCTCCAAATCCTTGGACTCCTCAATGACCGTCACTTTAGCGTTCCATTCTCTTCCTAAACTGTTTAGGAAGCAATGATTGAGATCATCTTGTTCTATTTTCTTGCCAACAGTAGTGAGAAGGTTGACAAGTTTGGTGAATCTTTGAATGGACTCTTCGATCTTTTCACCTTTGGGGATAATAAAGTTGTAGAACTGTTTGATCAACTGTCTCCTCTTTGGCTTCCTCACTTGAGATGTTCCTTCGTGGATCATCTCAAGATTTGTCCAAGCCTCATGAGCGGATTGGACTCTTTGAATCTGAGCTCTCTCATTTGGAGTAAGAGAGCTGTACAAAATAGCAAGAGCTTTACGGTTTATGGCAAACTGTAACTCCTCTTCAGGAGTAGGATCATCAATATCAATAGGAATAATGGAGCCTTTTGAAACTTCTCTCCATATTCTGTACCCACATGACCGTAAATATGTTTCCATGTTGGACTTCCATAGTGGGTAGTTTAGAGGGTCAAACATTGAAACTTTGACATGTACACTGGAAATGGAAGGGAGTAGTGTTTCTTGCCTCCTTCTTCTTGAGGCATCACCACTTGGGGAACTAGCATCATCAGACAAAGGGATCCATACTCTAATGATCAAATCTTGTATTTGGACTCAAATGAACAAGATTAGGCTCTGATACCAATTGTTAGGTCCCTTAGAACACACTAGAAGGGGGGGTTGAATAGTGTGTTTACCAAGTATGGATATTTTCTGGATATTTTTTGTTTTTAGAGTACAAGCAATACTTGGATGTGTTCTTTAGAAAGAATAAAGACTTGCAAGAAAGTAAAGAACACAATGATGTATAGAGGTTCAAGTCAAATGACTCTACTCCTCTACCTTCTTGATTTTTCACAAGAAGGATTTTGAAAAGGGGATTGTTATTTCAATGGGGGAAACAACAATCAAAAACAAAATCTAACAAATGGAAAACTAGGCAACACGCCTAGACCACAACCGAGAATTCTAACCCTTTGAAGTCTAGCCTCCAAAGATCTTCTTTGCCCTCAAAGAAATCTTGTAGGAAGAACAGTGCACCACAACACTATCAACTAACCCTTCAAAGTCTAGAAAACTCAAACAAGAAGCACCCTTGCTCCTTGAACAACAGTCTACACAATCTCTCACAATCTTTACTCACCAAGAAGAAGACTCTTATTCTTCTTACAATAATCACTCTCAACAATAAAGTAAAAATGTACAAAGTTTACAACTATCTTGAGAGCTTGAGCTTTGAGAGAAAACTTGAGAGCATGAGATGTAGAAAGTTGAAGAAGAAGAGAAGAAACCCTTCTTTTATCACTCTTGAGAATTCTTCCCGTTTGAAAGCCTCTGCATATCCAATAATGGGATTTGGCATCTTGTGATGGTACCTTATCATCCTTGGAGATCTTCCCTTGGCATGTAGCAAAGCTTTTGGAGAGATTTCAAAAACAAAGCCAAGAATGGAAAACTGGCATCTTCAGGTTTGAGCAAGAACCTGTGAAAATAGCACTAAAAGAAGAGGGTACAAAGAGTCAACTGATGTTAGAAAGTGAAGCAAAAAGACCTTTGTAACATTAGTCACATGAAGCGCCTAATGTGTTTAATGAACAGGCGTTCGAAGTGACATCGAGCGCTTAATGTGAGAAAGAACAGGCGTTCGAAGTCACATTTAGTGCCTTATGTGGGCAGCTGAAGGTGTTTGAAGTCACATGAAGCGCCTAATGTTACCTTTCATGCTTGTTCGAACTAAATCTGACATTTCTCAGAAAAGTACTTAGGTGTACGTGCCCATTCTGGGGAAAAGTACTTTTGACTTGCTGGAACACTTGAAGCGCCTAATGTAGGTGTTCGAAGTGTACGCACTTTTTGCCAGAACACATGAAGCGCCTAATGTAGGTTCGAAGTGTTCGGACTTCCATACACTTCACATGAAGCGAATAATGTAGGCCATTCGAGTGTACGCAAATCCAGACACTTCATATGAAGCACCTAATGTAGGCGTTCGAAGTGTACTGGATTCCACCAAGGCACATTAAGCACCTAATGTGAACGTTCGAAGTATACTGACTTCCAACACAACACATGAAGCGCCTAATCTATCGTTCGAAGTGTCAAATTGTGCAAATCATCAAAAATCTAACATATTCTAACATTCTCCCTCTTTTTGATGATTTCACAAAATGCGTAACTTTTAAAGTTAGCTCCCCCTTAACATATGCTCCCCCTCACAAAATGCGATATTTACTTTTCAAGACGAGAACCATATAATCCAACAAATAGAGATGCAAAAAAAACATTATCAAAAACTTAAGTTTAAAACAATAAAGCAAGGTTTCAAAAAACAAATAAAGGAATGATAAGTTGCTAGCCATCAAAAGATAATATTTTTGCAATGCATCAGAAAAAATAAATTCTACAATCCACCACCGGAGCCAGCACCACTTCCACAGGAGGAAAATCCCAGAAACTGAAACGATTTGATGCATATTCTGCAAAACCACCCATTTGCTGACCACTTCCGCCAGCATGTTCGCTTCTACCAACACTAGCACCAGCACCATCTCTATCTCCATCTCCAGCAGCATCATTTCCAGCATGTTCTCCCCCTAAGTCATCAAAAACAGGAGGAAGGTAGGCCCATGGAAATTCACGGAAAAAAGCTTCTTTGAGAGCACCAAATCGATATTCATGACGCGTATCTCGGAGTTGAAGTTGCTGAACAGATTGTTCCAAAGACTGAATTTGTGCACGCAGCTGTGCATCAGTACTAGAACTTCCACCTTTCTGAGGCTCTTCATCCACCTCATCAGCAATATCGGGCAGGGTAGTGGCTTTGCATTTTTGAGAGTCGATGGCTTGAGAAATGTTATAATTGTCATAGAAATCCGTTTTAGCCACTGTGGTTAGTTCATTATCAGGAATGACAATACGTTTGGATTTTAGCAGAACGGTAATAATATTTGCGAAAGTTAAAGCCTTGGAATCTTTCCGAAGAGCAGCAAACATGACTTCTATAATAATCCAAGCAAAGTTGAGTTGGGTTTCATGTTTGATTCGGTAAGTGACGTAGAAATCCATGTTGCTTGGATTTCTTGTCGACTTACCATTGACACAGTAAGTGACAATGGCCAACAAGATGCGGTCCATCAGAGTCATGTTCTGAGTCTTTCGTGAAGGAAAGAATCCCAGATCAAATTTTACATCTTGTTCACTAATTCCGTATTTACTGCTCCAGTCAAATACGAAAAAGTCACTCAGCCCTTCATTTCTTATCTTGAGGACGTCACAGATTTCAAGAATAGAAAAACTAAGAGGCGTACCATCAATGACAGTATTCAGAGAAAAAGAATGAGATGCAGACTGTGGAGCAACCCACAGATTTGCATAGAACATCCAGGTGTGCTCGCGGAAGAATTCCTGCATATCAATTCTGGACCAGAGAGAGGTCCATCCTTGATGCTCTAGCAAGGAGATAAGCTGATCCGCATTGCGAGTCTCAGACAGATCATTGAGACTAAGAAGCTTGAGTGGAATGATAGGCTGGTTGTTTGCGAGCCATTCTTCATAATACATATTGGAGTACAAAGATAAATGCACTCATTTGTCCAAATGACAGGGTGATTTCTTGATTTCTGAGTCAAACTTCTTTAACCAAAGAAAATTTTCGTTGGTGAGCCATTCACGAATGGATTTAATTTCTTCAGGTTCCACAATCCCAAGCCCAGCAGTTTGCTTTCGCTTGTGACTGCGAGGGAGTTTGGAGGGGCCTGCAGAAGCCATTTTAGTGGTATGAGAGTAAGGTTTTGAGAAGAGAAGGAAATGGAGAAGATTTGCACAGACGTTTGGATGTGAGAAGAAGAAAAGAGATGGAGTTATAAAAGGAATGAAGGAAGGTGAAAGGAAGTTTGAAGTAATGGAGGAAAGAGAGGCATGATGGGAGAGAGGGATTGTGGGAGAGAGATTTGGGGAGGAAGAAGGAGAAGAAGTGAGGGAGTTAGTAGTGGGAAATTGATTTTGGGAATTGAAGAAGAAGTCAAACATGGGAAAGAGAGAAAGGAAGAAAATGGCAGCAGGAAATTGATGATCATTGAATGGCGTGAAAACTGAAGAGACGGCGGAGAAGACTATGAAGAAATAGGGTTTAGGCGCCTAATGCAACTTCAAACGACTTCACAAAATAGGATGAAGCGCTTGAAGTTACTTCAAACGGTTGTGGAGATGCAGATTGAGCGCTTAATGTCACTTTGAACAAGTGAAGTCATTTTGATAAAGCGCTTAATCCTACATCGAACGCTTGTGTAAAGGAACATAAAGCGCCTGATGTCACTTCGAACGAGTGACATCCTTAACATCAGGCGCTTGATGTAACATCGAACGCCTGAAGTAACTGTGATGAAGCGCGTTATGTATACTGACCTTGAAAATTTGAAAATTTTCTTGCTCAAAACTCAAGATGGGTTATTATCAACCCATCTTGAGCAACCCCAACCTACTTCTTATAGATGCAAATACATCACTAGGTAAGGGTTTCGTGAATATGTCTGCTAATTGGTCTCGTGTAGGAACAAATTCCACACTTACCAAGTTCTTTTGTACACAATCACGGATGAAATGATAGCTCACTTCAATGTGCTTAGTCCGACTATGTTGGACGGGATTTTGTGCAATATTTATAGCAGACGTGTTATCACACAAAATTGACACCTTGGAAAAGTGAATGTTATAATCATTTAACGTGTTAGTCATCCATAACATTTGTGCACAACAAGAGGCGGCCGACACATATTCGGATTCCGTCGTAGAAAGAGACACACTATTTTGTTTCTTGGAAAACCAAGAAACGAGACAATCTCTAAGAAACAGATAAGTTCCGGATACGCTCTTCCTATCAACAAGACTCCCAGCAAAATCGGAGTCACAATATCCTCTTAAATCAAAACATGCATTCTTAGGATAAAGTATACCAAATTTCAAAGTACTTCTAAGGTATCGAAGGATGCGTTTTACCGCAATAAAATGCATCTCCCTAGGACCACTTTGAAATATAGCACATAAACACACTGCATGTAAAATATCGGGTCTACTAGCCGTCAAATAAAGTAGACTACCTATAATGCCATGATACAAGGTTACCTCGACATACTTTCCTTTCTCATCCTTGTTAAGCTTGGCACTTGTGCTCATAGGTGTGTTTACTTCTCTTCCTTCACCAAAGTTGTACTTTTTGAGCAAATCCTTTGTGTATTTGGTTTGAGAAATGTACACGCCTTCTTCGGTTTGCTTGATTTGTAATCGAAGGAAATAGTTGAGTTCGCCCATCATGCTCATCTCGAACTCACCTTGCATAAGACTAGTAAATTGCTCTCAAAGACAATTGTTAGTAGCACCAAAAATAATATCATCAACATATACTTGAACAATTAAATGATTTCTACCTTGTTCTTTTATGAACAAAGTAGTGTCAACTTTACCTCTTTCTTATTAAGAAGAAAAGTACTTAACATCTCGTACCAAGCTCTTGGAGCTTGTTTGAGGTCATAAAGAGTCTTTTTAAGTTTGAAGACATGATGTGGTGAATCATCACATTCAAACCCGGGAGGTTGTGCAACATACACTTCTTCTTGAATAACACCATTCAAAAGGGCGGATTTAACATCCATTTGGTAAAGTTTAAAATCCCTATAACAAGCATATGATAATAACATCCTAATAGCCTCAAGCCGTGCTACGGGTGCAAATGTCTCATCAAAATTGATACCTTCTTCTTGACGGTATCCTTGAGCAACTAACCTAGCCTAGTTTCTAATGACATTACCTTGATCATCCATCTTGTTACGAAAAACCCATTTCGTACCAATAATAGGATGATCGTGTGGTTTGAGAACTAACTCCCAAACATCACTTCTTTCAAATTGGTTTAATTCTTCTTGCATAGCCAAGATCCAATTTTCATCAAGAAGTACATCTTTAATATTTTTAGGCCCTATAAAAGAGACAAATGGATTCTCTCTATATTGCCTTCGTGTGGTGATACCCCTATTTAGATCACCTATGACCAACTCATGCGGGTGAGAACTTTTGTGCTTAAATGATCTAGAAAGATTTGAGACATCTCCTCCAACTTCCTCATGATCATGTTCCGGAAGTGATGAACATTCATCATTCACATGAATCTCATGTTCCGGAATGTGTGATGCATTATCTACATTTTTTGTATCAACATGAGTATGAGAAATATTTCTATTTGACTCACTAAGTTCATGCACACAAGGTGGAGGAGTACCTTCAATAGGTTCTACTCTCAAGTCAATGAAGATGTTTCCGTTTGGAGGATCGTCAACAATCTCTTGTTGAGGAACAACCAAAGGAATATCCTCAAGAATTTCTTCTTGAGGAGTCACGTCTTCATTTTATTCACAATCCTCATTAAGTTTAGGTTCGTCACTAAGTGACTCATTAAACTTAACACGGATTGATTCTTCCACCTTTTGACTCCTTTTGTTGAAAACACGAAATGTCTTACTATTTGAGGCATAACCTAAAAAGATACCTTCATCCGCTTTGAGATCAAGTTTGTCCAAAGTATCCTTGGTATTAAGTATGAAACACTTGCAACCAAAGACTTTGAAATACCCAATGTTGGGAACTTTTTCATTCCGAAGCTCATAGGGTGTCACATTTAGGTATGGTCTCAAATATACCAGATTGATCACATGACAAACAGCATTTACCGCTTCGGTCCAAAAGTATTTGGGCAAACCGAACTCATTCAACATTGCTCTACACATTTCTTGTAGAGTTCTATTTTTTCGTTCGGCTACACCATTTTGTTGAGGAGTTCTAGGTGCCAAAAGGTCATGTGAGTATCCTTTGGATACACAAAACCTTTCGAAATCAACATCAAACTCACCACCACGATCACTACGGATGGTCTTACTGGTGTCACCCATGTGATTTTCCAATCGTCTACTTAAACTCATAAACTCACTACATGCATCACTTTTCTTAGCTAGAAACATCACCCATGTATAACGAGTATAGTCATCTACTGCCACGAAGGTATAATGTTTACCACCTAAACTTTTTGTTCCAACATCCCCATACAAATCCATATGAAGCAATTGTAGGGGTTTGGAGGTGGATATATATGTCTTGGGTTTGAAGCTTGTTTTCACAAGCTTCCCCTTTTGACAAGTGTCACATAAGTCATGGTTTTCGAAACTCATTTTTTGAAGGCCTCGGACTTTATCATTTTTGTAAATAAATTTAAATGTTTTGAAACATACATGTCCGAGACGTCTATGCCATAGTTGCGTCAAATCATTCTTAGCAACTAAGCAAGATACATTTTGAGAAATCAAATCGTTGATGCTAAGTTTGTAAATATTATTGAAATGCAAAGGTTCAAATAAAATATCATTACCGTTTTTCACAACGCACCTTGTTTTCAAAAACGTTACCTTATAATTAGCATCACATAGTTGACTGACACTTATCAAGTTATACTTAAGACCTACAACATATAAGACATCGCTAAGAGAGAAGAAATCGTTACCCACAATACCATGTCCTTTGATTTGGCCTTTGCTACCACCAAAGTGGACAACTCCTCCATCTTGCATAGTGAGTCTATGGAAGAGACGTTTGTCTCCCGTCGTATGGTTGGAACATCCACTGTCCACGACCCATTTGACCTTCTTGTATTCGCTTTCTCCATTGAGTTCTAGGGCCTACAAAAGAACCATATGAAGTTGGTACCCTTTTTGTTTGGGGTCCTTGAAGGTTAGTTACCTTCATTTTGCCTTTCGGCACCTACACAAGACTCTTGTTAGTTTTAGCCCTACATACTCTTTCTACATGACCTTTCCTATTGCAATAAAAACATGTAGGAGTATGTTTGTGAGATTGTGCATGCTTGTGTGAATGCTTGTGCGTAGGCATATATAGTGATTCCTTTTTAGGGACAACCTTCTTTGGAAACGAAGAAGGTTTTTGTTTCACGACATGGACCAAAGGTTGTGATGCCTTTGGTGCATTAGCCTTTGCCTTAGGCATGTGCCTTTGTTTCTTCAAGGAGGTTTTAGACTCCTTGACTACTTGTGCTTGTTCCTTTTTTCTTTCCCTTCTTAGATGCATACATGGCACTAGGCTTGATTTTAGCTTTCACGTTTGGCCTAGATGCATCCTTAACATCTACCTTTGTAGCACTTACCCTTGAATCATTTTTCTTCTCATCAAGGGCTTGAGCACATGATTTTATCAAATCATATTTCTCTTCAAGTGCAATCACATGCATGGTCAAAAATATGCCATGCTCATGTTGTAATGCAATGTGATCTTCTAACGTGTCGTTATATTCATTTAAGCATGCTCTAAATTCCTTCTTGACACGTTTATATTTCAAGTCTAAGAGGTCATTTTCTTGCATTAAATCATCTCTTTCATCAATTAATCTATAGTGAGATGAGATATTGCATACCTTCATGTCATCGTCGATGGCCATAAGTGCAAAGAATTCCTTGTCAAGATCATCTTGAACCACACCGGTGAGTGCAAGATCATCATGATCGCCATTGTCGCTCTCAGATCCGGAAAGAATGCTCTCCCAATGGGCTACTTCCGCTTGCAAGGCCTTCTTCCTTTGGTAGATGGCCTTCTTGTCCTTGAGTTGCGGCTCCTTCACCCGACAATCCTTCATGAAGTGACCAAACTTCCCACACTTATAGCATTTGTTGTCTTGGTCATTCACCTTGTCCTTGGAGAATTTATCCTTGATGAATCTTTTCGCTTCATCCTCATTCTTTCGTGCAAAACGTCGGAATCTTCTAACTAAAAGTCCGACTTCATCATCCGAGTCCTCCGACTCGCAAGCAAGAGCTTTTGTAGAATGGCGAATAGGGTCTTTCTTTTCTTGCGAATCTAGATGAATCTCATAAGTGATGAGATTCCCATATAGGTCATTCAAGGTGATGGTCTCCAAATCCTTGGACTCCTCAATGGCCGTCACTTTAGCGTTCCATTCTCTTCCTAAACTGTTTAGGAAGCAATGATTGAGATCATCTTGTTCTATTTTCTTGCCAACAGTAGTGAGAAGGTTGACAAGTTTGGTGAATCTTTGAATGGACTCTTCGATCTTTTCACCTTTAGGGATAATAAAGTTGTAGAACTGTTTGATCAACTGTCTCCTCTTTGGCTTCCTCACTTGAGATGTTCCTTCGTGGATCATCTCAAGCTTTGTCCAAGCCTCATGAGCGGATTGGACTCTTTGAATCTGAGCTCTCTCATTTGGAGTAAGAGAGCTGTCCAAAATAGCAAGAGCTTTACGGTTTATGGCAAACTGTAACTCCTCTTCAGGAGTAGGATCATCAATATCAATTGGAATAATGGAGCCTTTTGAAACTTCTCTCCATATTCTGTACCCACATGACCGTAAATATGTTTCCATGTTGGACTTCCATAGTGGGTAGTTTAGAGGGTCAAACATTGGAACTTTGACATGTACACTGGAAATGGAAGGGAGTAGTGTTTCTTGCCTCCTTCTTCTTGAGGCATCACCACTTGGGGAACTAGCATCATCAAAGACAAAGGGATCCATACTCTAATGATCAAATCTTGTATTTGGACTCAAATGAACAAGATTAGGCTCTGATACCAATTGTTAGGTCCCTTAGAACACACTAGAAGGGGGGTTGAATAGTGTGTTCACCAAGTATGGATATTTTCTGGATATTTTTCGTTTTTAGAGTGCAAGCAATACTTGGATGTGTTCTTTAGAAAGAATAAAGACTTGCAAGAAAGTAAAGAACATAATGATGTATAAAGGTTCAAGTCAAATGACTTTACTCCTCTACCTTCTTGATTTTTCACAAGAAGGATTTTGAAAAGGGGATTGTTATTTCAATGGGGGAAACAACAATCAAAAAAAATCTAACAAATGGAAAACTAGGCAACACGCCTAGACCACAACCGAGAATTCTAACCCTTTGAAGTCTAGCCTCCAAAGATCTTCTTTGCCCTCAAAGAAATCTTGTAGGAAGAACAGTGCACCACAACACTATCAACTAACCCTTCAAAGTCTAGAAAACTCAAACAAGAAGCACCCTTGCTCCTTGAACAACAGTCTACACAATCTCTCACAATCTTTACTCACCAAGAAGAAGACTCTTCTTCTTCTTACAATAATCACTCTCAACAATAAAGTAAAAATGTACAAAGTTTACAACTATCTTGAGAGCTTGAGCTTTGAGAGAAAACTTAAGAGAATGAGATGTAGAAAGTTGAAGAAGAAGAGAAGAAACCCTTCTTTTATCACTCTTGAGAATTCTTCCCGTTTGAAAGCCTCTGCATAGCCAATAACGGGATTTGGCATCTTGTGATGGTACCTTATCATCCTTGGAGATCTTCCCTTGGCATGTAGCAAAGCTTTTGGAGAGATTTCAAAAACAAAGCCAAGAATGGAAAACTGGCATCTTCAGGTTTGAGGAAGAACCTGTGAAAATAGCACTAAAAGAACAGTGTACAAAGAGTCAACTGATGTTAGAAAGTGAAGCAAAAAGACCTTTGTAATGTTAGTCACATGAAGCGCCTAATGTGTTTAATGAACATGCGTTCGAAGTGACACCGAGCGCTTAATGTGAAAAAGAACAGGCGCTCGAAGTCACATTAAGCGCCTTATGTGGGCAGCTGAAGGAGTTCGAAGTCACATGAAGCGCCTAATGTTACCCTTTATGCTTGTTCGAACTAAATCTGACATTTCTCAGAAAAGTACTTAGGTGTACGTGCCCATTCTGGAGAAAAGTACTTTTGACTTAGTGAAACACTTGAAGCGCCTAATGTAGGCGTTCGAAGTGTACGCACATTTCGCCAGAACACATGAAGCGCCTAATGTAGGCGTTCGAAGTGTTCAGACTTCCATACACTTCACATGAAGCGCCTAATGTAGACGTTCGAAGTGTACGAACATTCCACCAAGACACATTAAGCGCCTAATGTGAGAGTTCGAAGTATACTGACTTCAACACACCACATGAAGCGCCTAGTCTATCGTTCGAAGTGCCAAATTGTGCCAATCATTAAAACTCTAACATATTCTAACACATCATAGTGTATGATAATCAAGAGTTCTTAGATGTATAAACGACACATTTAAGGTAAGTTATAGACTCGTATATGTCTATTACCAGTGCCCAACCTGTCTTATACTGTTTCCTTTCTGAGGTAAAACATTTGTGTGTGTCTCTCCCTCCCACACTCTAACAATAGTTTTTGCTGTTGTTGACATACACTGGGCATGTGTTGTTGTTTTCTGAGGTACAACAATTTTGTCCTTTGAAGACTTTACTTTTAATGGCTTGTCTCTCCTAACGTTTCCATTTCAAATGGAGTTAAGGACACACTCTTTCTTGACTTTAGAATATGATGGAATAAAGCAAAATGAATCACTAAATTAGCTGCGATTTTTATATTGTGAAGTAGCAGTTGATCGACACAATTTGACGCAATTTCATTATGGGTCATCGGGAAACAACTTCTTTGTGTTTCTAACACATGGATATGGTTGCATACATCTGACCCCAATACCCCGTCATAGATCAGAGCATCTAAGACAATGTGGTAGCGTTGTTTGTTTGTTGCTTCATCTCCCCTACAAGCCTAATTAGATAAGTTTTGACTAAAAGCAACCAATATAACTTCAGGGTTACGATTACTCTTCGGGTGTATGGCAATTCGAAGGCTATGGCTACATACCTAATGGAACCTCCGGTGTTTCTGTAATGCAAGTCTTTGGAGCAGCCAGACATGCTACAACCGCAATGCTTCACGTATACAACGGCAACCTCTCTTACTACAAAGCTCCAGTTCTCTTCCCTCATGTCTACGATCAGTGGTTTCGAGCTAATGTGATCCATGATGTTGAACGCAACAAGGTGCAAGTATACATCAATGGAGAATTGACATAAAAAACGGCGGCAAGAGGTGGAAAGTCTCATCATTTCAAGTTTGGAGTTTACTCTCAGGAAAATTCTTCTAGCTACATGGAGTCGATGTGGAAGGACATTAAAGTTCTTACGAAAGTGTGAGATCTGTTTTAATTTGAGGAGAATAATAGAATGGTGCAATCTATCTTAGGATTAACAAATATGTTATATGATGTAACGTTTACATGACTTAGATATGTAATGCTAAAGTGTAATGTTTCATTGTTTTGCGAAAAACCATTAAGTCTAGCGGTTTAGTAGCATTTATTCTATTCACGGGTCTCGAGTTCGATTTTTCTCCCCATTTTTGTTAAAACAATGTTTCATTGTTTTCGGATAACATTTTGCCGGACTTATCTTTTCTTTGATGTCAAATATCCTCTCATTAAGGAATACGCAACGCATTTATTTTGTTAAAATGGTTCGTACGCCACATGCATGAAAAAGATTGAATCTTTGAAAGAAAAAAAATTCTTTTTTTTTTTGAGGAAACAATCGCGGTATTGATTACATGAGGAGAAGGCATTTGCCCCAAAAACAACAGACTTGGAAGATGACAAGTCAGATAAGCTAATATATGTGCCGGATAATTGTGCTCGCGACGTGTGAAACCAAGTGATCAGAACTCAAATGAGGAAAAATGAAGAGGCTCATCATCATGCTGAATGAGGCTTACCGCAATGAAACAGTCGCTCCAAATCATCACCGTTCTCTATCGCTGTTCCAACGCCACATGAAATATTAAAGATATCACCAATGATGTACCGAGCCAAGGTGTTGATATGAAATAACACATCAACAAAGATGACAGTAATAGTGTGCCCAACCAAGCTGACGAGATGAGAGAATACAGTGGTGCAATAAGCATAAGGAAAACACTGGCGGCCAGCAGACATAGACGCCAAAGTGCAGCAGTATTCTGAACCTAAACACATCAGTAGTGAGCCAAGGTGCTGAAGTGCCATAACACAGCAACTCGGTAAGGTAAGAAACTGGTTCTATAAGTCAAACCAGCTGCATCAACAATCCTAGTCAAACTAAATAAGTAGCAGTCACATGGCCTCTGAAGAAAGCAGGACGAATATCGGTTAAAGCGAGAGTAATAGAGAGAAATAAAGCTCGTGTAAAACGTTTAAAAAGGAAGCTACATTGTCAGTAAGATAGCTGTGTTGCAATATGAAATATTTTAATGAAGTTAAAAGATGTTTTAAAATAGTTAAAAATATATTTCATTCTAGGGAGACATCGATCGATCGATCTATGTTGGAATTGTCCAAGGTTAGAACCTTACTGTCCAACATCGATCGATCGATGTGATATCAGTCTCTAAGATTAGACACATCGATCGATCGATGTAGTAAAGGCTCGAAATTGAAACCATACTGGAAGGCATCGATCTCTCAAAATCTGAGACATCGATGGATCGATGTATTTCAGTCTCTCACAAGAGACATCGATCGATCAATGTACATAATGAATAATACTGAAACCATACTGAAAGACACCGATCTCTCAGCAATGGGACATCGATCGATCGATGTGCACATCAGTCTCTCAAGGAAGAGACATCGATTGGTTGATGTATGAAAGGTGCAAAACTGAGACCTTACTAGAAGACATCGATCTCTTAGAACTGACGCATCGATCGATCGATGTCATCTAGAGTTCAAATATTTATGACCATTGGAACAAAATTCAAGGGAGATGTATGGTGTTTTTTCTTTCCAATCTTCCTCAAATTTCTTGTGGATTTTTCTCTAACATGAATCATGCTTCCTTGACTATTGTATCCATGTCTATGATTATGTAGGGTGGCTTTGGAGGATCAAATTAATCCATAGGGTGGCTTAAGGCTATTTGGATAATGTGAAGACTTATGATTGAGTTGAAGACTTAGGAGAGGCTGCAAAAACGTGACTTACACCTCCTATAAATTGAAGAAACTCATATGAGGGCTATATACACTTTTGTCCTCTTCAAGCTTCATATTTCATTTTTGTAAAATTCTCTGTTTGTGCAGAAGTGCTTAAAACTTGTTAGGCTCTTATTGCTTGTTCTTCATTGTTGTAATTTAAGAGAATGTGAGTCTAACACAAGAGGAACCATACATAGTTGATCTCTTGCTTGTGTTTAGACTAATAAGAAAGTGTAATCTTCCCTACTTCCAAAATCCCACTGTGAGGAAGTTCTTTGAGAGAACTTTGTTGAAGTTGTGAGGAAGCAGGAACTTGTTCTTGCTTATCGCTTAAGTTGTTATAGTTGCACAAAGACGTTTTGTGCAAGTTTTGTGGTTGTTGTGGTTGCTTACACTAAGTTGCTAATGTAAGTATTGCTGTTGTTATTCTTATTAAGAGTAATAAGAAGAGTAGTTGTTGAAAATCCACTTTGGTTTTTCAGCCTCCAGGAGCATGAAGAGGAAATTTCAGTATAAGACCACAAGGAAGTAGGAATAAAAAACCAAGAGCCCACTCACTGTGTCATAATAGGTCACGCAGTATACATATGCCAAAAGTTCCATGGCTACCGTCAAGGACACAAGTCAAGAGAACAAGTGAATTTTGTTTTCAATGATGATGTGACGGACAATGGAGTCTCTGATGGATTCATGTCAAGAACAGATGACAATGGTGGACATATGTTGACAGCTAAATAATACGCAGTCCTTCAACTAGTGACAACTCTCAAGGTGGACATAATGCTAATAGTGTTCAACCACAAGCAACAGTTCTTTGAGCTCAGAGTTCTAATGTACATGGTAAGGCTACATGTAAGGCATTCCTTAAGTGTTCAAATAAATGGATATTCGATTTTGGTGTAAGTAAATATGTGTCGTGTTCTCTGTCCTTGTTTTCCTCTTATTCACCAGTGTAAAAGTATCTATGTGACAATGGCGCAAGATGGTTTTGTATGATGCAAACACCAACATATTTTAAGTGTTTCTAGACATTATGCTTACAAGCCTCACTTCCTATTTCTTACTAGGGCATATGCGTTCTTCATGCTGTTAACCTCATCAATATCACTTCGTCACATATTTTATCAAATAAAACTCCTCATTATATGATGTATCATCAAGCAACATCCTACCATAATATTAGAGCGTTTTGTTGCCTTGCATTTGCTTGGAACCTAGAGCCGTTCAAGGATAAGTTTGATTCTAGAAGCAGGCCTTTTGTATTCCTGGGTCTACATGCAACTTCAAAGGCTTATGTGTTACAAGATATCTTCAGTAAGGCTTTTTTCTCTCTCGAGAGAGTCATCTTCCATAAGAATGTCTATCCATTTCCCACTTCCACTATTCTAACTTCCTCTTCTATAGATGAGAAATCATCCGTTATCTCTCCCTCTACGCATTTTCTTCACCTACTAACCCACCTTTCAACTGTCCATCAAGGCCGCAATGTGGTTCAACCCCGATCTCTCATCAGCTCCACATAGTATTTCCTCTCTTGATCCACACTCTATTCCACCTGTTACTAGTTATGCTCATACTAGAACAAATAAAGAAAGACATCCTCTACCATATCCCTAGGACTATTATTGTCATCATTAAAAGCATCGACACCCTGTTCTCCTTCACACTCCACTCCTCACAATCTTTCACAAGTCCTGTCATTTGATCAATTATCTCCAGCACACAACTCTTCTAGTTTAAAAATTGGGTTATTGCATAAGCGTAGTCCCATCACGATGTTTTTCCATACTAGAACAGAAAAAGGCCATGAAGGCAAAACTTAGTTATTTACATCAAAACGGTACCTAATTGTTGGTTAAGTTACCCTTAGGTAATGTTTCCACATACTTAGGTGTTCAATTAAGCATAAACCTGATGATACAGTTGACAGATACAAGCCAAGACTTGTTGCAAAAGGATACCCTCAACAATTTAATATAGATTACCAAGACACATTCTCTCATGCTAGCAAAATAAACTCAGTCAAAATTGTTTTATCATTAGTAGCAGCAAAAGGTTGGTAACTTCATTAGCTAGATATTACTAATGCCTTCTTACATAGGGATTGGGATAAAGACTTATACATGCTACCTCTTTCTGGTTCTATGGAAGCTTGATCATGTTGGTTTGTAAGCTTCAAAATTCTCTTTCTGGATTACAGCAGGCCGGTAGACAATGGAATCACAAACTCACAGAAGCCTTACTTGCTATAGGATTCTCTCAATTCAAAAATGACCATAGCTTATTCATTAAACATATAACCACTTATAGTGTCGTTCTTCTGGTCTATGTAAATGACATGATCCTGGCAATCAATAGTCTACCAGCTATTCAAGAGGTAAAAAATCTGCATCATCTGTTTCAGATCAAGGACGTTATGGATCTGAAATACTTTCTTGGCAGTGAAGTAGCCAAGTCCCATGAGGGCTAGTTATCTCATAGAGGAAATATACTCTTGAATTAGTTGAGCAGATAGGTATGTTGGGCTGCAAACCAGAAAAACTCCTATGTAGAGTGGTCTGGAACTTGCTCATAAAAACTCTAATTTCTTGGATAGTAAGACTGAATACAGGATCTTGATTGGTAGACTGCTATATCTTACTATGACCAGACCAGATATAGCCTATGCAGTGCAACATCTAAGCCAATTTTTAGATGTCTCAACTCAGAATCACATGAAGGCAGCATGCAGGTTGATCAAATACTTGATGGGGACACCTGGTCAAGGATTGTTCTATTAGGTATGAATACCTTTCCAGGGTCAATTTTTATGTCATGAAAGGCTAAGAAACAAATTACTATGTCTACATCATCCTCTAAAACTGAGTATAGAGCATTGGAATCAGTGACATGTGAGGTTCAATAGATACTATACATACTGATGAATTGAGGATATGAATTTAGTAGCTAGCTCTCATATTCTGTGATGGCAGAAGTGCTATCTACATTGCTGAGGATCATATGTTTCATGAAAAGACAAAACACGTACACATAGACTGTCATCTAGCGATGGAGAAGTATCAAGAAGGCTAATGCCTATTAGAATTGATCTTCAACTAGCTAATGTGATGACAAAAACGCTGGATACACCTTAGTCAAACTATTAGCTGCACTTGGATTGAGTAATCTCTATAGCAAACAGGTTGGGGAGGGGGTGTTGAAGATGTTAGCAATGATGTGTCGAGCCGAGGTGCTGACATGAAAGAATACAATCGAAAAGATGACAATAATAGTGTGTCGAGCCTAGGTGATGAGGTGAGAGAATATAGTGGCATGCTGAACATAAAAAAACCACTGGCGATAGTGGTGAACAGACGTGCCAAAGAGTCAGAGGCAACAGAGTACAACAACATGCTGAAGATAAGCACAACAGTAGTTAGCTGAGGCGTAGAGGTGCCACAATGCAGTAACTTGGTGAAGCGTATAGCTGGTTTCATCTGTCAAACTAGCCACATGACCAATTCTGGTCAAACTAAAGAAGTAGCAATTATGTGGCCTCCGAAGGAAGTGGGACAAAAAGCAATTGAAGCGAGAATTGTAGAGAGAAATAAAACATGTGTAAAATGTGTAGAAAGGAAGCTGCATTGGCAGGAAACTTACTGTTCTTGGCGGTTATTTACATAGAGTTGAGTGACATCGTATACGTGTGTATATGTTAGAACATTGTAGAAGTTAGTTATAAAGTTATTCTCTCTTTTATGCGTCTTGTATTCTTGCTAGTAATCAATGAAGAAATGATTCATTTTTCAGCAAATTCTCTTCTCTTCTCTTCTTCCTTTCCTCTGTCTATTCATTTGAGTTTCTAGATGTGTTGTTACTTTCTAGTTCGACTTGGAAGTTTCTGTTTTTCTTCATGAAGACCAAGTGCCACAGCGAGTAATTCACCATGCATGACCTCAACATCTCTTGGAAAAGCCAATGGCAAAAAGTATGGTTTGCGTATGATGCACACACCTGATCAGAATTCGTCCTCACGAAAACATGCATCTGCACTTGGTGGATTCCAGGTGATGGTAGCCTCCACATATTTTATGTTTCTCTCACAGTAGGTTCTTGCTGCACAAGTAAATTTTCCGCCAAGCCACTAGCGCTGCAATGATACCCGATGAGGACATTGGCATGCAATCAAAAACACTAAAGCATATGGTCTTCCAGACATAACCGCATAATAAACTAAATACCTGCAAGGATCGAATAACATCAACATCACTAGGAAGCAATATTTCCTTCAAAGCCTCAATGGTCCAGTCCCCTGTAACATGGGTCATGAGTGACTCAACTGCTCCATCTGGGTGAAAATGTCCTCAAACTGCACAGGTCGGAACGTGTAGGGTCTCGAGAGCCATGGATATTCCCAAAGATGAACTCTGCTTCCTCTGATTATTCTATATCTTATGCCAAGTTTTAGAACATCTCTACCTGAAATTAGGGATCCCTATATTAGGATGATTGTTTATCTTTCAGGGTTGCCATGAAGCTCGTGTTGGCATAGTATTTGGCTTGCATTACTCCTCTTGCTAGAGATTCTAGTTGTTGTGTTAAGCACCACCCTTGTTTAGCTAGAATTGTAAGGTTGAACCCTCGTAGGTGAAGAGTTGAATGAAATCTTTTTTCATTGATTTAATTTTTTCACAAAGCCTGTCTCTTATAGTACAACATTGGTAGCTAACTATGTAATACAAATAAATACATGATTTGATACGATTTGGTTTGGTCTATGATTTGATTTGATCCTCCTAACTATGGTAAGATTTTATTTCTTTCCATTACTTCCCCTCAAGTTGATCAGTGGGGTTTCTAATGCTCAACTTGTACAACGCTGCTTTGAACACTTGACCAATAACCGCTTTAGTGAGGATATCTGCCAGTTGGTCTTCAGATCGCACGAACGGAACTTCAATTTTCCCAGCATCAAGCTTTTCTTTAATGAAGTGCCTATCAACTTCTATATGCTTAGTTCTGTCATGCTAAGCTGAATTTTCTAAAATCCTGATTGCTGCCTGATTATCACACTTAAACTGAGTCGGTTGTGTGCTGGAAAGCCCAACTCCCTCAGTAATTTATCGATGCATAAAACCTCTAGAATTCCTTTGGAAATTCCTCTGAACTCCGCTTCTGCACTCGACAAGGCCACTACCTTTTGCTTCTTGCTGCGCCAAGTAACAAGGTTTCTCCTTACTAGTGAGAAGTACCCGGATGTTGACCTTCTATCATTCAAATTACCTATCTAATCCGCGTGAGTAAAAACTTTTGTGTCATTACCTGTAAGGGCCATATCATCAACATATATTATGAGACATGTAATTAATTTACCTCTTTATTTTAGGAACAACGCATGGTCTATGTTACTTTGCTTGTAACCGTTCTGCTCCATGACAAGGGTGAATATTCCGAACCAAGTCCTCAGTGACTGTTACAACCCGTAGAGTGCCCATTTGAGCTTGCATACCTCATTTTTTTCAAAGTAATGTGCAAAGCCATGTGGTGCCTCCATGTAAACTTCTTCATTTAGTTCACCTTATAGAACTGAATTCTTAACATCGAACTGGTGTAATGGCCACGCTTTGTTGACAGCAATGGAAAACAGGACTCGGGTAGTGTCAATCTTTGCAACCAGAGAGAAGGTTTCTGAGTAGTCGATTCCATAAGATCATAATTATCTCTTAACCAAATTTGATATTATTATTATTATCAGACGTCGCAATCAAGGTATTATTATTAAACGAAAGCAATTGAGAAATAAAACAATGGTAGGCCAAAATCAAGATACCGTCAAAAGAAGTAGGTGATGAGAGAAATTATATATTTCTCCGTCGATACCAGTGACGGATGGTACTGATTAGTATATGAATGTCGGGACATGGTCTTTCAACGTCTACCCTATGAAATTTGCCTTTTACTTTTCCATCAAGAGTGTTGGATGTTTATTTTGGCAGTATGTGATTGTCGTGACACGGTGTTTATAAAGTCCAAACTGACGTTTAGACCAAGTCTTGATACAATATAAGTTTGAATTCTTATTTTATACAGGATGTGTTGACCTTGTACTTATGATGTTAATATTACATGTTCTGCCGGAGGATAGGTCTTGAAGCAACTGATAAGATTACTGTTTTGTGATCTCGAGATCAAGGGTTCGAGATGTAGAAACAGCCTCTTGCACAAAATGTATGGTAAGACTGTATATATCAGATCGCAAAATGATCCAGCCCCTTCTGGACCTTTCACAAACGTGGATGTTAATGCACCGAAAACGTACTTTTATTACATATTCTGACGGAAAAATTATATTGTCCCTCTAGTAGACAGTAAAATTTACACATTGTGCCGTCTTTCCATGCTCAATAATTTATTACATGCCGCAGAGTAAAACTATGGGATAGGAAATACTAACGGTAAAAACTACAAGCCCGTTAGTAAAACTATGCGATAGGTTGAACCCCAACTTAAAAAGCCTCTCACTGTTTCGACCCCAAGGAGTTGCATGGAGGATGTAAATCAGAAGTCACCACAAAAAGAATTTGGTTTTGCGACGAAAAAGTCACCGACGAAACAAGGTATGTCGGTGTTTCGTCGGTAATTTGCGACGAAATTGCGATACACGCATTTTCGTCGTTAATTGCGACGAAACTACGATGAAATGCATTGTCGCTAACAAGAAAGTAGTCAGGTTAATCCTTTCGTTACAATTTCGTCGGTGTTTTGTCGGTGGTTCGTCGCTACTCTGTGTGTTTTGTTCGTCGCTATTTAGTTTGTAGCGTTTCGTCGCTATATCGTCGCTAATGTGTCGCTAAAATTCCAGAACACGGATAAACAAGAAAATAAATTCGTCAGTTAGTAGGTTCTCGACGTTGTGTATCGTCGGTTTTTGGTCGATGAAACCCGCGTGTCGTAAATATTTTGTTTTACTTTTCGTTCGTATTCTGATTTGTCGCTGTGTCGTCGCAGATTCGTCGAGAATTAAACACGTGTATGAATTAAGAAAAAAGAAAGCGGTGATTGGGAAAAAAATTTATTCATTTAGAAATAAAAATTTACATTGTGAAGACGAAAAATTAAAAAAGAAATCTAAAAGAGAAGCAGAGATAGGCCGTTCACTTTTCGTCATCGGAAGAAAGAGTGGCCGCCACTTTCTCCGCGAACTCTTTGAGGAGGCGCTTTAGATTGTAATATCTGACTTTCAACTTGCGCAGCCTTCTGTTCACGACGTGCAGTTGCCTCGACTGCTGCTGCATGTTTGCTATAATTGTACTGTAGTTGATCTGTTGTTCCGGCATTTCTTGGGGTTGTGGCTGAGGAGGAGGCCGTTGTGGTTGAGGAGGAGTCCGTTGTGGAGGTGCACCGTTTGCCCCTCCACGCCTTGGGGTTCTTATATAACGACGGGGCATACTTTGTACTTTGGTTTATGAAATGTAAGGCTGTGGGGTCATATATATAGGTAAACAAAGCGACGACATAGCGACGAATCCGCGACGAAATTTTTTCCCGTTACTCAACACCGGAAGACATGCGGGCGTGACACTTGGTTTGAATTAGCGATGACTTAGCGACGTAAATTCATCTTACGTTGTAACCATCGGGCACTGTGCGGACACTACCGTTGGGACTGAATAGCGACGCCTTAGCGACTCCGTAGCGACGAAACGCGTCGTATGGTGTGAAGATACGTCTTGCGTCGCTATGTCGTCGGTAAAGCGTCGCTAAATTCAACCACGATAATAAATTCGCCAGTTATTAGGTTGTCGTCGTTGTATTAAGTTTCGTCGGTATATAGTCGCTGTTTAGTCGGCCCAAATTTTTTCGAACCACATTTCGTTTTTATTTTAGCGTCGTCTGTATTTTAGCGTCGTCGAGATTCGTAAGGGATTTAAACACGTGTTTAAATTAAAAAAACGAAAGCGATGATCGGAAAAAAATTCATTAATATAGAATTAAAAATTACAAAATACATAAGGAAAAAATTAAAAAATATAAAATAAGAGCGGAGAGGAGCCGTTCACTGTTCGTCATCCGAACAGAGAGTAGCAACACTCTCCGCGCACACCTTCAGGAGGCGTCTCAGTTGCGCAGCTTTGGATTTGATCCGCATCTGCCTTCTGTCCAGGTAGTCGAGACGCTCATCCTGTTGCATAATCACCTCCCTCATCTGCTCCACTGTTTTTCATAGCTCCCGTATTTCCACATGAGGATCGCCAATTTGGCGATCCTCTTGGCGCCTTGGCCCCTGCACAGTGGGTTCGGAGGAGTCAGTCGGTGGGGGTGGTTGTGGTTGTGGAGGAACCGGTGCAGGTGCGAGTGGTTGAAGACCCCGTCTTGGGTATGCACGACCACTACCACGTCGTGCCTGTGCCTTAGTACGAACCATATTTGTCTCTTTTTATATGATTAGAAAGGAGATTTTGTTTATATTATGAGAGTCACGGTAGGCTATTTATATAGGGGAATTCAGCGACGAATTAGCGACGAATTAGTGACGTAAATGCATCGTACATTGTAACCATTCGGGCACTGTGCGGACACTGCCCTTGGGACTGAATAACGACGACTTAGCGACACATATAGCGACGAAACGTATCGTATGGTGTGAAGATACGTGATGCGTCGCTATTTCGTCGGTAAAGCGTCGGTAAGCAATGAATGCAGACATTAATACACGTACACCATACGACGTGTTTCGTCGCTAAGTCGTCGGTATTTGTGTTTGTTTCCTTTTAAGCGTCGTTATTTGTGTTTCTTTGTTCGTCGCTATGGCGTCGCTATATCGTCGATAAAGTTGCAGGCAGAGAACCATAAAACCATCTTTCCTCTTCCACTCTTCTTCCATTCTTCTCCCATTTCAAACACATAAATCATCAACTTTCAACGAAAATGTACAAGGAAGATATCTTATTGTATGGATTTTGAGGTTTTCCACACCGAGAAAAGCTAGCTGCTGTTATTTTGAAGATATATCAAGAAAATGGATCCGAGGAGGAGCGATAGAAAGTGGATGTACGAGAGAGTAAACAACGGGGAGTGGAATCTTAGATCTGTTGAAGGTCTCGAAGAATTTGTGGATTTTGCGACGAGTAATGAAAGTGGAACGCAGATTAGATGTCCGTGTAAGAAATGCAAGAACCGTAAATATATGGATCCGGGTGACGTGAGGGTTCACTTATTGAAACAAGGTTTCGTGTACAATTACCATACATGGTACTGCCATGGCAAATATGCGGGGGCGTCTACATCTGCAACTGTTCACGTCGAAGGGAGACCCGGTCAGGTTGATGTCGAAGCAATAGGCGAGGGATCACAGAACCCGTACGTGCAGATGGTGCAAGACGCAGCCGCCAGCGCATTTACGGGAGAGCAGTACTTACATATGCATGTCGGGTATGAACGTGCACAGGATCCAGACGAACAGCCGCGTATATTTGTGGAGGAAGATCCGAACCCTCAGGCGAGACAGTTTTTTGAGATGTTAAACGCCGCCAACACAGATGTCCATGATCGATCGGATGACGAGCATGAAGACGGAGCACCGCATGACGGACAGATTGTACGATGGGATGTGTTAGCTGATGAGGGAATCTCTTCCCGAAGGGAACACGATGGTCGACAGTTTTTATTTGACAAAGAAACAGCTGCAGACGTTGGGACTGCCGGTTCAGAAGATCGATTGTTGTTCGGAGGGGTGTATCATATACTGGGGCATCAACGAGGATAAAGACAAGTGCAGGGTCTGTAGGACACGCAGGTGGAGAACGAACAAAAGAAACCGGAACGTGCCAAGAAAGCAATTCTACTATTTACCTCTCGCCCCTAGACTGCAGAGGCTCTACGCATCCGGTGCCACAGCTAGCCAGATGAGGTGGCACGTGGAGCACTACACGAAAGACGGTGAGATGTGCCATCCATCTGACGGCGAAGCTTGGAGGACGTTCGATGCGACACATCCGGGTTTTTCGTCGGAGACAAGGAACGTTAGGTTGGGGTTATGCACCGACGGGTTCAACCCATTCGGACAGTCGGGAGAGCAGTATTCGTCGTGGCCTGTCATCATGACGCCGTACAATATACCACCTTGGATGTGCATGAAGAAGTCGTACATGTTCTTGACTGTGATCGCACTGGGGCCTAGAAATCCGAAACAGAAGATCGATTTATACCTGCAGCCATTGATACAGGAGCTGAAGTGGTTGTGGGAGTTTGGCGTGGAGGCGTTAGATGTATCGACCAAACAAAACTTCCAGCTACGCGCAGCACTGATGTGGACGATCAGCGACTTCCCGGCTTATTTTATGTTGGGGTGGAGCACAACGGGGAAATACGCTTGCCCTTGCTGCATGAAGGAAGCGAAGACAATGTCCTTGAAACATGGACGTAAGATTTGCTGGTTCGACAGCCATAAGAAGTTCCTGACCAGACATCATTTGTACAGAAAGAACGTGACGACGTTCATGCCTGGCATCGTCGAGAAGGACACAAAGCCCGAGATTCTAACAGGTGCGGAGGTGTTGGAGGAGATAGACAGTGGTGGATTCGTGGGGGTCGCTGATGATCCGGACGGCAGCCACAACGCAGACCTGGCCCGTGACTGTATCGGGTGGAAGAAGAGAAGCATATTCTGGGAGCTTCCGTACTAAAAGAGCAATATGATCCGACATAACCTGGATGTCATGCACATTGAGAAGAACGTGTTTGACAACATCTTCAATACAGTGCTGAATGTGCCTGGAAAAACGAAAGACAATTTGAAGGCACGACTTGATATGCGCGACCTCAAAATGCGACCGGAGCTGCATCCCGTTGGCACATCCTACATGCCGAAGTCCTCGTACACGCTGACTGCGGAGCACGTCAGTGCACTGTTATTGCGGCTGGGGACGGCTAGATTTCCTGACGGCCATGTTTCGAACCTGTCGAAGAACATCGACTTGAATAAACACGGTTTGCACGGGATGAAGAGCCACGACTATCACGTGTTCATGGAACGGTTGATGCACATTACATTCCGAGAGCTGCTTCCAACTAATATATGGGAAGCACTTACCGAGATGAGTCTGTTCTTCAGATGTATTACATCTATGAGACTCAGGGCGGATGATATGTCAAGGCTGGAGGGCGAAATCCCAGTGATCATATGCAAGCTGGAAACTATATTCCCTCCGGCCTTCTTTGATTCAATGGAACACCTGCCAGTTCATCTACCATATGAGGCACGCGTTGGTGGTCCTGTTCAGTACAGGTGGATGTATCCGTTCGAGAGGTACTCTTATTTATTACGTGACGTTCTTATGTGTCTAAGCGCGAGCATGCTTACCAATTTGTTTCATCATGTGACATTGGAGTATTCACTATATGAACAGATATCTCAGGCATTTGAAGCTGAACATCAGGAACAAGGCGAAAGTCGAGGCCTCGATGTGCAATGCCTACCTGACGGAGGAAGGCTCGACCTTCGTGTCTCATTTCTTCGAGCCAGATATCCCGTCGAGGTGCAGAGATGTTCTCCGAAACGATGACGGCATTTCCAGATCCGGTGTCCTCCCGATAGTCACACATCCGATCAGATTTCATGGACAGGGAAAGGAAATGATATTGGGGGACAGCGATCTGAAGATTGCTCATTCTTATGTTCTGCGCAACTACCGTCAAGTTGACCGTTTCCAGAGGTATAAACGATATCCAATTTTAATTTGTAAATACCTTGCGCTACTCTATCCATTATATTACAAAGGTATACATGGTACTCATTCGTAATTTGCTTCAGCTGATTCGTTGATTTATTACAAGAACATTCACCGGGTATATCGAGCGATGTAATAAACAATGAGTTAGATGCCAAGTTTGCTGATTGGTTCAGGTGGCATGTAAGTTTACATATTTGCTGGTTACGTGTACGTCATGTGGTACGCATTTATTGCCCCGCTGATGTATACTTGTCGTTTTACAGGCGAGCAAAGGTCATCTGGCTGACGAAGAGTACGGTTACATTTTGACACCAGTAGCCAAGGGTCCATTGAACAGAGTCACGCGCTACGACATGTGTTTTGTGAATGGTTATAGATTCCACACAGTCTCCCATGCCAGTCGAAAATCGTCGGAGAACAGCGGAGTGTGTGTCAAGCGGTATGACAATAGCCTGGACAAGGATGACTTCTACAGCTACCTCACTGACATAATTGAGCTCGAATATCCCGCATTGCCTATAAAGCGGGTGGTGCTGATCGAGTGCGAATGGTACGATCCAACTCGGAAGGTTATCGTGCTGTCACAAAGATTCACGGCCGATATAAGTTGGTAGACATACACCAAGGGCGACGGTACAGAAAGTACGATCCATTCGTTTTGGCTAGTCAAGCGTCCCAGGTGTACTATCTATCGTATCCGACGACGAGGATGAATGCGACCTCAAAAGACTGGCGAGCCGTGTGCAAAGTGAAATCGAGCAAGTTTGATGTCAGTATCCAGCCAGGTTCAGATGGCATGGATGCCGCATTTCAAGAAGAAAACCCACGCGTTGTGGATACGACACATGTTGAACTGCACAATCTCCCTCTAAATGACCCCAACAGCGGTTTCATCGAAATTCATCTCAACATACAACCGGCTGACAACATTGAAGATGTAGGTGAAGACGAATACGAGGATGAAGAGGACGACGAGCATGTAGATGAAGATGAACATGAAGATGAAAATGAAGATGCGTATGAGGATGCAGATGACAATGAATATTAACGTTAGTCAAAATTTTTATGTACCTCTTTATGTGAAAGTGTGTATGTGTTGATGTACTTATACACATGTATATACATAATGTGTGTCTGTAAGTACTTTATATTTTGTATTATTTTTTTAATACTGAAGAGCGCCGACGATTTACCGACGAAACGTGTCATCGCAAATTTGAAATAACGACGACATAAGAAATAGCAACGAACTCCCGTCACTATTTCGTCGCAAAATTTCGAACTTAAACCTAAAATCCCCCTTCTTCTTCCCCATTTCCCTCCCAAGCGAATTCTCCCCCCCACCCCGGTGAAATATCTCTCCCTCCCCCGGCGAAATCTCCCTCCCTCCCCCGCGAAATTCTGCGCAGCTGCCGTCAAGTTCTCCGGTGACCTCCCTTCCCCGGTTAGTTTTTCTTCCTATTTCGTTTTTAATGAATTTAATTATTTATAGATTGAATTCTTTGTTGTGGGTATTGGTGGTTGATTGTGGGTGGGGGTGGCTGTTGGCGGGGGGTTGGCTGTGGCGGGGTGGCTGTTGGCGGGGGTGGCTGTGGGCAGGGGTGGGCTGTGGGCGGGCGTTGTTGGCGGCTGTGGGCGGGGGCGGTTGTTGGCGGGGGGTTGGCTGTGGCAGGGTGGCTGTGGTGGGGGTGGCTGTTGGCGGGGGTGGCTGTGGGCGGGGGTGGTTGTTGGCGGGGGGTGGCTGTGGCGTGGCTGTGGGCGGGGGTGGGCTGTGGGTGGGGGTGGCTGGGTGTTGCGGGGTTGGGTTTCCATGTCCGACGACATATGGAGCAAGTATGTTGGTGATGTATACTTTGAAGTGTAATTAGATGATGAAGTTTGATTATGTAGTTTGGTTAATCATGTCATGTTGTTGGATTTGGATTTGTTTTTGGAGAGGCCATTAAGGCCGGAAAACCTCCGATAAACGAATAGGTCATGCCGAAATTTTCAGAGTTATTAATATCTTGTATTAAATGTATGTAAACACTTGTCATTTTTTGGACATCTTATTTGTCTGGCCAACCAACCCTAAACTTGTTGAATGTGCCTTTTAAATTTTTCACCCTTGCAGATCTGATGGCTAGTGAGGGTTTACATACTCGATCCACCTACCCACCAGCTACACAGGCCCTCTCAGGAGAGTTTAATCTGTTCCTTTCTCAGCATGAGCTGCTTGGTTCGGTGTCGACCGCCGCTCTGGCTGAGGACGCGGACCTTTTAGGGACTGCCGATAGGTCCGCACCCCCCAGATCTACGACGCCACCCACACCCACCGGTTCAGCCCATCATCCGGCGTCTGATGCGGCATCGGACGAGGGTGTCATACCTGGGCGTCGTGCCCTCCCTTGGTCACATGATACCCATACATAAGTAATGATTTATTTTTTTAACATGTTTTCAAATATATTTCACGCGTTATTTTTTCCTAACAACTTCATCTCTTTCAGGTTTACACCGGACTCGAGCCAGATTTCCGGTTGCATCACTCGGTCCTTCCACCTGAGGCAGGACCCTGCTGGATATGCCTGGTCCCGTGTCACCCCGCAGACACGTAGGTTCTACTGGAATGAGTTTCAGATATTCAAATTTGATGAATTTCACTTTTTGATGCGTAGTCGATCATTACTTTTCTAACCACATTTTTATTTTTCTTCCGTATAATAATTGCAGAAGGCGTACAGCTGGCCAGCCGACATCGCCCACGACGTGGAGCAGGCCTGGCGCCAGGGGGCCGTCAAACGCTATAGGGACTTCGTCAACTCGCACAAGACCAAGTGGGAGCGTGACCCCATTTCTGCGAGGCCTCCCTACGTATCCGAGGCCACCTGGGCGGGGTGGACAGAAGGGTGGATGGATCCTGCTAACCAAGCCCGCAGCGCCCGGAACGTGGCGAACCGGTGCGGCGGCAATCTACAGGCCCAGCACCTGCCACACACTCAGGTGGTTCGGTTGCCCACGCCACCACGATGCGTGCTATGGTAAGTATTTTAATATTGGATTATTTAGATTCATTGATTTCATTGGATTATTTAGATTCATTGACTTAAGTGGATTATTTAGATTCATTGATTTCTTATGTTGCGCTGTTGTTGTTTTTTTGGTATTCGTATATGGTTAATTTAAGTAGTATATGTGTTCATTTGCCTTTTAAATTTTATTTTTGATTTGACTTGGGAGAGGCCTTTAAGGACGGGATACCTCCGATAAACGAATAGGTCATGCCGAAATTTTTAAAATTCTGGATTTCACTAACATATTTTATTTCATTCTTTCAGCACGCGGAGACGGGGGAGTGGCCAGCCTCCTACGATCTCTTTTACAAGACGCATCGGAAGAAAGCCTCCGACGGGACGGAGGACTGGATCACGGCGAAGGCCCGCGACATCAGTGTAAGTAGACTACGATATCATTTGTTTTTTCCTTAGTTTGTTTTATTTCTAAACCCTAAACCTTAACAATTCTTATTCTCATTTCAGGACGAGTACAACAGATTACTTGCACATAGGGGAGAAGAGGCCGACAAGAACCGTGCTTATTGGGATGCGGTTCGGACCATCGGCCCTCAGAATAAGAAGAAGAGGGAGGTGTACGGGGTTGGATCATCAGCGCCGCGATTCTTCCCCGAAGTTCTGCATCCAGGTGCTTCCTCCGAGGCCAGCACCTCCGCGCCTTCTACGACGCCAGAGGATATTTCGCGCCTGGACGCAGATCATGCGGCGTTGCAGCATGAGATGGAGACCATCGGGGCGCAGCATGTGGAGAGTGTACAGGCACTGCGGTCGTAGCTCACTCAGACCCAGCAGGCGCTGCAGTAGTCGGTTCAGCAGGCGGTTCAGCAGGCGCAGCAGAATACGATGCAGGCGCAGCAGGAGACGAACCAGCAAATCTCGCAGCTATCGCAGATCCTCATCTCTTTCATTTCCAGCTCCTCGCAGCCTCAGCCTCGCCCTCCTGATGGTCACTCTTCTTCGCATGATCCCCCTCCAACTTCCTATGCATAGTATTTCATTTTTTGATTTTTTTTACTGACTATTTCATTTATTGTATTGACATATTCTTTGTTCTTTTGTATTTTATCTGACATTTATACGGATTCCATTTCGTTTGTGTTGTTTAATTATACGGACTTAATACGCAAATACCGTATTTCTGTATAATATTCGTACAAATGATTTTATATACAAAATAAAATATATTATAAAAACTAAATAATAATAAAAACTATTAATTAATAATATAATGATATTATTAATAAATTATAAATATTTAATATTTAAATTAATATTTAATATTAATTCAAATAATAGCGACGAACCTGCGACGAAACAAAAATGTCGCAGACCGATAATAAAAAAAATCAAAAAATTTAAAATAGCGACGACAAAAGATATACCGACGAAAACCTGCGACGAAACAAAAATGTCGGAGACCGGATTTAAAAAAATCAAAAATTTTAGAATAGCGACGACAAAAGATATACCGACGAAACGACGACGGAAATAACAGGTCGCAGACCTGACAGATTTTCGTCGCAATTGTGCGACGAACCGCCGACGAGCCTTTTTTCGTCGCAATATAGCGATGCTTCACCGACGAAAATCACTTTGCGACAAGCCGTATAACGACCTACAGATTTCGTCGCAATTTCGTCGCTATATGCCTTTAGCGACGAAATTGCGACGATTTTTGTATGTCGCTATATCTCTTTGTTTTGTGGTGTGTCTAGCGGCCTCCTATGTTGGGTGAGATCTTACACAGTTACCCACTCAAGGTGTCTCCCACAAACCAGGCCTTTGGCCTGGCAACAGAGGAACACCCACACTGTGCGCATCCCTAGATTCGAACTCATGACCTCTTGTTGGCAATCCTCAACACGAGTACCAACTGGACTATGCCCTGGGGACAAAAAAAAGGTAAAAAAAAACATAATGGGACAATATAATTAATTCATTCGTATTGATTGTGTATTTTTTTCATCCCAAATATTGTTTTTAGTGGAAAATTGAAGAATCAACCAATCATACCCAGTACATTCCAACGGTAGCAAAAACTATCGTTAGGGTCTTGGAAGGGTAAGCGGCAGGCAAACAATACCTCTATCCCAAAGGATAGAGAGTTTGCTTCCAGTGAGACCCCAACTCTGTATATACCTGCATAAATGAAACAATAATAGGGGTATGATGTGCTAGTGTATTAGTGAGGGAATTCAGTAAATACAAACAGAAAAATTCTGATATTAAAATAGTCATAAACATGTATATGCACATATAATGCAAGCCAAAGTGAAAAACAAAAAAGTACAATGTCAACATAAAGCATAGATAGTATCTAAGCTACTAAATATGCTCTAAGGTACCCTATATCATGCCTTAGCTTCGTTAATCTTAATCGTAGGCTTCCACGAACTCTAAAACATTTTGATTAAATAAATTGTATACAAAGAAAGAGATTGAGTGGCATGATCCTATATATATGCAGCCTATCTTGAGGTAGGTTTGCAAACAAGGTAAAAACAACATAATGGGAGGCCTCCATCTTCCACACCTTTTGCAATTAGCTGTGTTTGCAACGTCCTTCCTAACGTCGGCTTGGAAGGCAGCTGCGGCAGATCCCACCCATGGATTCACTTCTCTACCACTGAATATTTCAAATTTCCACATCCAAACACCTCACAACATCCCACAGAATCAACGATACAGCTTTGTTGATGGAGTCCATAAGCTGTGGGTTTACAACATCGATAAGCCTCACACTCCCACCAGCCAGACCCATCCACGTACTGAAATTCGAGTTCGCGTAAGTTGTTTCTAACAATTATTATCAGTATCTTCATCTTTTAATTGGGTAGGATTATCCAAAAAAGGGCGTTACTGGTGCATTAGGCTTAGGGCTATTTAACGAACCGAACAGTCACGAATGGTTCAAGTTCGGTTCATATTCGTTCGTTAATGGTCGGTAAAAGAGCCAAATTCGAACAGCTATTCGGAATAGTTTACTAAAAAAAGCCGAACTATTCGGCTCGTTTAAACAGTTAAAGGGTTATCAAGTCAAACTCGAACCAATTTTAAAGTTCCTTTAGCTAAACGAACTGAGCCAAACAGTTTGTTTAGCCAAACGAATCCGAATTTGAAAACTTAGTATTTGGTTTGGCTCGGTTCGTTAATACCCCTAATATTTAAGCTCCTATATTTGCACAGGGTCCGGAAAAGGGTCATATCATTTCGCGATATAATGTATGTATCCTTACTCTACACTTTGGGTAAGAAGCTGTTTTAACAGTTCAAACACGTGACCTCAAGGTCACAAACAGCAACATTACCAGTTGTGTAGGATCATCATAGTGCATGATAATTAGGAGTCCTTAGATGTCTAAACGGCATATTTACGGTAAGTTATGGACTCGTATATGTCTATTACCAGTGCCCAACTACGTCCTGTCTTGTACTGTTTCCTTTCTGAGTTACAATGCTCTCGTCTTCTCCAGACTTTGGGCATAACTTTTGATGTTATGTTGTTGTTACTCCAATTTTATTTTTTTTTTGTGTTTTGAAGACTTTACTTTTCATTGCGTCATCTCCCCTGCAAGCCTAATTAGATAAGTTTTGACTAAAAGCAACCAATATAACTTCAGGGTTACGATTACTCTTCGGGTGTATGGCAATTCGAAGGCTATGGCTACATACCTAATGGAACCTCCGGTGTTTCTGTAATGCAAGCCTTTGGAGCAGCCAGACATGCTACAACCGCAATGCTTCACGTGTACAACGGCAATCTCTCATACTACAAAGCTCCAGTTCTCTTCCCTCATGTCTACGATCAGTGGTTTCGAGCTAATGTGATCCATGATGTTGAACGCAACAAGGTGCAAGTATACATCAATGGAGAATTGACATATGAAACGGCGGCAAGAGGTGGAAAGTCTCATCATTTCAAGTTTGGAGTTTACTCTCAGGAGAATTCTTCTAGCTACATGGAGTCTATGTGGTGTTAGAATGTGATTTAGTTTTGATGATTTGCACAAGGTTGGCACTTGAAAATAATGTTTAAGCGCTTCAAGTTGATGGTTTGAAGTCAGTGCACTTCGAACGCTCACTTCAGGCGCTTCATGTGTCTTGGTGATGATCAGAACACTTCGAACGCCTTGATCAGGCGCTTCATGTGTTGTATTGAAAGTCAGGACACTTCGAACGCTTACATCAAGCGCTTCATGTGTCCTGATGAAATATACGTACACTTCGAACGCTACTTTAAGCGCTTCAAGTGTCTCACCAAGTCAAAAGTACTTTTCTCTGAACAAGCACGCTTTCCCAAGGCCTGGTTCTGAGAAAATGTCAGTTTTAGTTCGAACAAGCATGAAGTGCTACATGAGGCGCTTCATGTCACTTCGAACGCACTCAGTTGCCAACATTAGGCGCTTAATGTGACTTCGAACGCATGTTCTCTTTCACATTAAGCGCTTCATCCCACTTTGAACGCTTATTCTTTGGACAGATTAAGCGCTTCATGTGCTCAACGGTACAAATGTCTTTTTGCTTCATTTCACAACCAGTTGACTCTTTGTACCCTCCTCTTTTAGTGTTGTTTCAGCAGGTCTTCTCTCAAACTCAGAGATCCCAGGTTTCTATTCTTGGCCAAAGTTTTTGAATCCTCTTCTAAATGGTTGCTACATGCCAAGAACTGTTTTTGAAGACTGCTGCAGTCCTTCACAAGCTGCCAAATCCCATTATTGGCTGGGCAGAAGATTTCAAACGGGAAGTTTTCTTGAAGGTTGATAAAAGAAGGGTTTGGTTCATTCTTCTTCTCCAACTTTCTACTACACAAGCTCTCAAGTGCTCTCAAGCTCAAGCTCTCAAAATAGTTGTAAATCTTTGTATACTTTTACTTTATTGTTGAGAGTGATTATTGTAAGAAGAAGAGTTTTCTTCTTGGTGAGATTTTCTGTGAGAGATTCTTGGTAGATTGTTGGTCAAGGAGCAAGGGTGCTCTTTGTTTAAGATTTCTAAACTTTGAAGGGTTTGTTGATAGTGTGTGGTGCACTATTCTCCCTACAAGATTTCTTTGAGGGCAAAGAAGATCTTTGGAGGCAAGACTTCAAAGTGTTAGATCTCTTGGTTGTTGTCTAGGCAAGGTGCCTAGTTTGTATTTTC
>AP025061.1:29565796-29583108 GCA_036186865.1 Eustoma russellianum
CACATTGTTCTCTTTTGTGTTGAATCAAACACAAAAAGCATTCTCTTTGTCTGTAGTATATGGACGACACACGCAGGCGGATAGGAAACCCCTTTGGCGATCCCACACAATTACAATGACATGGATCATTGGTGGTGATTTTAATACGTTCTTGCTATTGGAAGAGCATCGAGGCTACACCACTCCCTTTCTTCGATCGCTGGAAGACTTTAAGTCTTGTGTTGAGGAATGCTGCTTGCAAGACATCCCATTTATAGGATCACCATTTACTTGGGCTAGAGGGAATGGTCTAGGACGGGTTATGAGACGACTAGACCGCTATTTATGCATCACATCTTTTACTGACCTATTTGCAGATACGGTGGTTCAACATCTGCTCAGAGCCACCTCAACTCATGCCCCCTTGTTATTGAAATGCACTTTAAGTTAGCCACATACATTGCGTCCATTCCGCTACCTCAACGCTTGGTCTCAACACTCTGATTATCTTCCGTTTATAGCCTCGCATCGGCAGCACTATCCTATGATAGGAGGAATGAGAGGTCTGTAAAGTAAGGTCCGTATGCTAAAGAAAGATCTCCGAAAATGGAATCTTAATGTCTATGGAAATACATTTAGCAATGTAGAAGTAGTAGAGCAGGAGTATTCATGTTGTGAAAAGATGAATGATAATGATCAAAGTCCAGAAAATAGAACGACCTTTCTTTAGCACAGGCCCGCCTGCTTCAAGCAAATAAAACACAGACTTCATATTAGAGCCAAAAATCTCCGACTAAATGGATGGAAGAAGGAGAAGCAAATACCGCGTATTTTCATGCACTGGTAAGAGATAGACATCGTAGACAAACCATCCGAGACCTGCGAGACTCCATGGAATCCCCCTGCAGAATGATGCTGAACTAGGTAATGCTGCGATGTAATATTTTACACAGCTTTTTTCAAGGGAACAAGTGCATAATATCGATACATTTTTACAACACATCCCTTCCTTGATCACACAATCTGATAACGACATGTTATTGGCCATACCGGGCAAAGCAGAAGTTAAAAGAGCAGTATGGGAACTTAGTCCAAATAGTGCTTCTGGACCAGGCGGATTTAACGGGCACTTCTTTCGCACAAGTTGGGACATTTTACACATACACATCACACTTGCGGTGCAAGAATTTTTCCTAGGGGTGCCTCCTCCACAAATGATGATATCTTCATTGATTACTACTAGAATTCTTGCAACTCGTCTCTCTACACTGTTAACAAAGGTGATCTCTCCGGAACATATTGGCTTTCTTAAGAGTCATGATATTAGTGAACATGTGTTGATGGCAAATGAAATGGTGCATTTGATAGATCTCAAAACACACGGTGCTAATGTTATGATAAAACTTGATATGGTAAAGGCTTTCGACAGAGTTAATTGTTCTTATCTTGAGGCAATCTTAAACAGATTTGGATTCCACCAAGGCCTTATTCGCATCATTATAAACAATATGCGATACTCAAAGCTTTCAATTGCTATCAGCGGAGCTACCTATGGGTTTTTTTCTCCCACACGAGGAGTCAAACAAGGTGATCATCTCTCTCCGTTACTATTTATAATCAGCTCAGAAAGATTTAGCAGAGGGTTAAACCACTTGTTCACTCTGGGAAATCTAAAAGGCTTTGCTTGCGGAAGGGTTCCAGTTGTCTCTCATTTGGCATATACTGGTGACTTGCTTGTATTCTTAAATGTGGCACATGGTAATCTGACCACATTTCAAACATTTCTTCACTTCCATCAACAAGCATCTGGGCAATTGGTCAATTATACCAAAAGCCAATTTGTAACAAGCTCATATGTCACTCCTCGGCATTTTCATCGCATTGGTCAGACGCTATAGATGCAACCATCAGAATTGCCCGTTAAATATTTAGGCTCTTATCTTTATCGTGGAATAAATAGATCAATCTATTGCACATCATTGATCCAACACATCGACAGTACGCTTATTTAATGGGCACGTAAGCTACTTACTCCAAGCTCCAGACTTGTCCTGCTCAAAACGGTGTTCCTGGTTATCCCCCTTCACCTTCTAGCAGTAGCTCACCCGCCCAAGAGCATCCTGTCAGCGATTAATCGGAAGATATCTCAATTCATCTGGGAGGACGCTACCACTGGAAGAAACTCACGGAGTTATGTTATCCAGAAAATGAGGGAGGGCTTGGCATACGCAGTTTATCGCATATACAACAGGCCTATGACTGCAAGCTCTAGTGGAACTACCATACTAAGCACTCGACTTGGTCAATTTATATGCATCATCGCTATGGGACACGAGCGGACTATACATGTCGAATATACGACTCTCCGGGTTGGAAACGAATATGCTCAGTCCATCCTATGTGCTTACAGCTCTCAACAGGTACACTGAACCCTCTCTGGCAATCCAGCCCTTCAGGTATATTCACAATTCAGCATACATATAATGATCTATGTCCTACGCAGACACAAATTTTTTCTCACAAGTTTATCTGGTTGAATAAACTCCCGAAGACAATCAGCATGTTCATGTGGCGACTCTTTCACAAAGCTTTACCACTGGAGGATAATTTGATTAATTATAAAATGTTTTGCCCCACCATATGTCCGTTCTGCAAGGTGCAATCTGCTAATGTCGTTCACATCTTTCTACACTGCTTATATGTTAATGAGGCTTGGATGCGCTTATCATGGTTACGAGACGGTCCCATATATTATGCATCACACATTCGGACTTTCTTGATGCAATGGTGGATTACTTCCATAGCTAGGACTCTACAAGGACACTTTCGAGTAGTAGGACCAATAATGCTTTGTTGGGCGACATGGAAGGTATACACAAATCAAATATATGGAGAGGCTGATCTTTTACCTACTCAAATTTTCAGCATTACGCGCCAATCTTGTTATGACTGGGCCTCCATGCAATCGGGCACACCCCTTGCAGCGCATATTCGATCACTCATTTCAACAGGTCTTAGCCTTGTCTTCGTATTAAGTTAGTTACTCAACTAAAATGGGAAATACCGCCATTTGGGAAGTTAAAGTTAAATGTTGACGCTTCTGCGGGGTGCAACTCTGCCTCAGCTGGAGCAATTCTTCGTGACTCACAAGGTCAAATAGTGGCAGCGATTCCTTTTGTGCTCCCTTGTTTATCACCATTACGTGCAGAAATTCAAGCTCTACTCTATAGTTTAATGTGTTTTGGACATTTACATCGACATTTACTTGTTGAATCTAACTGTATACAAGCAACTCAAGCAGGGGATTCACAGCTCTTGCTATTACCAGAATACTCTCGTCTTCACATGTTTCTCAGTCTAACAGATAGTCACCTTGCATTTGTTCCTAGAGACATACACATGGTTGCTCATCATCTAGCCTAGCATGCGAGAATGTTCCCCACAACGCTCTTTATTCTTGGGCTGGGTAACTCCCTCCTACGGCTTGTGGTTTTTACTTCACACATTGTACCACCTATGTTATCCGGACATAATTCTCAACGCTGGACTCTTTGCAGTGTTGCCTGCATCAAAGCGATGCAGGCAACTTGTGTACGCACTCTTACACACTTTATGTTTCTCTTTCATTTTTTAAGTCTCCCACACGGGTTGGTGCTACAAATTTACTGTTGCTCGCAGTCTGTCGACTACGGGCAACGATGGTATGTGGCTACATTCATTACATTCGGATATATTGCATATGCTTCGTCATGGATATTAATAATTTTATTTCTATTCTACGTCGAGGACTATCTACATGGATCACGATTGCTGCTGCCACTATGCATTCTTTACGTGAATACTGCAGAGGATGCCACACAACGTTACCCCCTCAAGGCTGCAAGTACATTCGCTCAGACGCTGCAATAAAGTCATTGTCGTTTCATTCACTGTTCTTTGTATTCAGTCTTCGCTCCAATTATATAAATATGTATGCTTTTTCCTTCGCCAAAGTTTTATCCACAAGGGTTGTTTTACTTGGAAAGATTTTAATGCGGCATATCATATATGATTGGAGGTTGAAAATTTTACGCGCGTTATATTTTGGGTATTCGTATGATATACCCATGTACTAAGGTTTTCCTCCGCCAATTTTAGGTTAATAAAATTGCTTTTATAAAAAAAATAAAACGAAAAAAAGCATCTGAGGACATTTATAAGGAGATACCTCCAATATATGTGTCCTTTAGTGCCTTATTACTTGACATGAATAGAACCTCGACATACCATGACATTTCATGTAATTACACTTAGATTACTTGACATGAATAGAACCACGACATACCATGACATTTCATGTAATTACACTTAGATCATTTCAAATTCATTCACTTGTATCAAAGATCCACACGGGCTTTATGCTTAATCTGTTTTTTCATGTAGTTATCTTTCTCTTTCTTCTAAATTTTTCGACAGGAAGGTGAAGGAAGGCTTTAAAAAAAATGCAGTGGAGACGTTGGAAAATATTTTTTCTTGAGCATAATATTTGTCTGAATTTTCTGACTGGAGCGTGATAGAAGGCTTTGAGAACGATACGGAGGAGACCGTAGAGATTCTTTTGCTAGAGCATAATATTAATTTGAATTTTTCGACAGAAACTTGATAGAAGGCTTTGAAAAAGATACGTAGGAGATTTTGGAAAATATTAGTTTGGATGAATGAATGATGTTGGACTTGTTTGTAGTTTTGTTTTGACAAATATGCTTTTATCATACTTTCTACTTCTTTAATGATGTTTATTAGGCACGATTAGATGCGTCAAAGCTGAAAGGAGCTTTTCTCCTACAACAATTGTCAAGCTTTATGACAATATGTGTAGGTTAAAAAATATAAACAAATATCTTATCGCCTAGTTAAATGTTATATTTGTTGTCTCACGTACAAAAACTCAGATTTATTAGAGAACGAAACTGACATTCTGTAAATTCTCTATGAGTGGCGGTAAATATTTATTAAAGAGGTGACATAAGAATGTTAAGAGGGGTAAATTATCATTCTCTAACTTCTATTCATTACTCTAGTACAGTTGTATGTGTCCATGTATATGTGTGGGAAACTTTAAAATGTTAGATGATCACCATCGCCATACCTTGCCCATATATATATATATTATAAAACGTCAGAAAATCACCATCACTTTTTTCATATATACATTGTAGGAAAGTTTAGGAGATCACTATCACCTTGTCCACATGGACATTGTAGTACACGTTAAAAGCTCAGCATCACCTGGACTGTATTTTTTATTCTAATATTATATTGAACTAGTCAAACAAAAGCAATCACCTATCATATATAGAGACATATATGCATATATACACATATATATATTTGGTGAAAAGTGTTAAATTTTATTAAATACCCTCACATATGGAGGAGGAAAACCGTGGTACAAAACAAAATGAGTCTAAAAGTGAAGACAACATTCAACTGTATATTATATGCCGCATTAAAGCATTGCAATGTAAAACCACCCTTGGTGAAAAACCTTGGTCGAAGAAAAAAGCGCACATATTTATACAACTAAAGTGTTGTGACACAGTACGGTAAACAAGCAAATGTTAGAAGTAAAAAATATGGCCAATATAGATGTAGTAGAAGCCAGGTATGAGCAAGGTATGAGCAGAGAACCGGATGTCAAGGTGGATTTTTTCCATGATACATGTTCATGCTAGCATGACGAAACGAAGATAGAGATGCATCAGTAAGTACAAAGCATCGAACATACGATGGAAGCAACGAAAGTGAATCATAATACTCAATTGTAGACAGGAGCATAGCTGCATGAGCTAGAAAATGAGCTACCTGGTTAATCCCACGAGAGATGTGGCATAACCAAAGAGAAGAGGTAGCGAGGAAAGATCGAAGGCGATATAGATCAAGAGCAACATAGGCGTTGGAAATAGTGAGAGTAGAAACCAACTACATGCAATCCACCTCAATAATTAGATGGCCGAATAATGGTATATAATAGATAAGCGCCATAAGTACGGCTTGAGCATCAACACGATGTGGGAAATCATGTCGCAGTAGGAATGAGAAGGCGTGAACAAGCCTACCAGATGAGTCACGTACAATAGTGTCCCACTTGCTGAATGACAGCCAACAGCAGCATGAGTGTTAAGCTTCAAGCGACCCGACGGTGGAGGAGACCAATGCAGGATCCGCAGCCTACTAGACCAAAGTGGAAGGGAAATGCCCAACCAAATAAGCCTGGGTTCTGAAGCCACTAGATTAGACCCGGACATAGACTTCGCCTAGAAAAATATATCATTCGGATAGATTGAATAAGAATGCGATGCAGCCATATAGTATCATCAAACACAATAGCAGCATATATTTTCCAAATGTTCCAAATGAAGATGCCGGGGTAAAGAGCGAGGTGCACCAAACCTGATAGCCAGTAAATATGAACGCCAACCTGCGCGAGGAGGTTCTCCAATATCCAACATTGCATTAAAATAATCCCAAACAACCCAGACCTTAGGACATTGGAAAAATAAATGACGTGTCGAAGCATATGCCATCCAAAAGAACGGACATATAGATGGCAGTACCACAACAAAGTGCATAAGTGAATCCTAAAAAGTAAAGCAAAGTGAAAAAGTTTCTTGAGAAAATCCTGAATAACTGGCTGCTGTGTCTTCAACCAAATAAATATATAAGACATAAGTGAGGAATTTGTTGGCTGAACCAACTCATATGCATGTCTGGGAGTAAAGTCCCTCGTAGCCGTCGGCAACACTAGGGTGCCGTCAACCCGTTCAACTCATAGAGAACATACAATGTGAATGGAACAAACACAATACCAGCCTGGGGAATCATATAACCGCGGCTGATAATCCACACGCCCGCTATACCGAAGACGCATATACTGACCTCAGAGATTTTTGGTGGTTTGGTATAACCACCACATTTTAAATGCCCGCGGCTGATTTCTTATGTTGCACTGTTGTTTTTTTGGTATTCGTATATGGTTAATTTAAGTAGTATATGTGTTCATTTGCCTTTTTCATTTTATTTTTGATTTGACTTGAGAGAGGCCTTGAAGGCCGGGATACCTCCGATAAACGATTAGGTCACGCCGAATTTTTTAAAATTCTGGATTTCACTAACATATTTTATTTCATTCTTTCAGGACGCGGAGACGGGGGAGTGGCCAGCCTCCTACAATCTCTTCTATAAGACGCATCGGAAGAAAACCTCCGACGGGACGGATGACTGGATCACGACGAAGGCCCGCGACATCAGTGTAAGTAGACTACGATATCATTTATTTTTTCTTTAGTTTGTTTTATTTCTAAACCCTAAACCCTAACAATTCTTATTTTCATTTCAAGACGAGTACAACAGATTACTCGCACATAGGGGAGAAGAGGCCGACAAGAACCGTGCTTAATGGGATGCGGTTTGGACCATCGGCCCTCAGAATAAGAAGAAGAGGGAGGTGTACGGAGTTGGATCAGCAGCGCCGCGATTCTTTCCCGAAGTTCTGCATCCAGGTGCTTCCTCTGAGGCCAGCACCTCCGCGCCTTCTGCGACGCCAGAGGATATTTCACGTCTGGAATCAGATCATGCGGCGCTGTAGCATGAGATGGAGACCATCAGGGCGCAGCATGAGGAGAGTGTACAGGCACTGCAGTCGCAGCTGACTCAGACCCAGCAGGCGCTGCAGCAGTCGGTTCAGCAGGCATTTCAGCAGGCGCAGCAGGAGACGATGCAGGTGCAGCATGCGAAGAACCAGCAAATCTCGCAGCTATCGCATCTTCTCATCTCTTTCATTTCGAGCTCCTCACAGCCTCAGCCTCGCCCTCCTGATGGTCACTCTTCTCTGCATGATCCCCCTCTATCTTCCTCTGCATAGTATTTCATTTTTTGATTTTTTGTACTGACTATTTCATTTATTGTATTGACATATTCTTTGTTCTTTTATATTTTATCTCACATCCATTTCGTTTGTGTTGTTTAATCATATGAACTTCAATACGTAAATACCATATTTCTGTATAATATTCGTAAAAATGATTTTATATACAAAATAAAATATATTATAAAAATTAAATAATAATAAAAACTATTTAATTAATAATATATTGATATTATTAATAAATTAAAAATATTTTATATTTAATACTAAATTAATATTTAATATTAATTTAAATAATAGTGACGGACCTGAGACGAAACCAAAATGTCAAAGCGGAAATAAAAAATCAAAAATTTTAAAATAACGCCGACAAAAGATATACCGACGAAAACCTGCGACGAAAAAAAATGTCACAGACCGGAAATAAAAAAAAATCAAAAATTATAAAATAGCGATGACAAAAGATATACCGACGAAACAACAACGGAAATAACAGGTTGCAGACCTGACAGATTTTCGTCTCAATTGTGCGACGAACCGCCGACGAGTTTTTTTCGTCGCAATATAGCGACGCTTCACCGACGAAAATCACTTTGCGACAAGCCGTATAACGACCTACAATTTTCGTCGCTATTTCGTCGCTATATCCTGTTAGCGATGAAATAGCGACGAATTTTGTCTGTCGCTGTATGCCTTTTTTTTGGTGCTTCTTTAATGATGTTTATTAGGCAAGATTAGATGCGTCAAAGCTGAAAGGAGCTTTTCTCCTCCAACAATTGTCAAGCTTAATGAAAATATATGTATGTTAAAAAATATAAACAAATATCTTACCGCCTAGTTAAATGATATATTCTCTATGAGTGGCGGTAAATATTTATTAAAGAGGCGAGATAAGAATTTTAAGAGGGGTAAATTATCATTCTCTAACTTCTATTCATTTACTCTAGTACAGTTATGTGTGTCCATGTATATGTGTGGGAAACTTTAGAAATGTTAGATGATCACCATCGACATACCTTGCCCATATATATATTTTAGAAAACGTCAGAAAATCACTATCACATTTTTCATATATACGTTGTAGGAAAAGTTAGGAGATCACTATCACCTTGTCCATATGGACATTGTAAGACACGTTAGAAGCTCATCCACTAAAAAAAAAAACCATATAGCGACAAACATATTTCGTCGCTAACGGTATTTAGCGACGAAGTGGCGACGAAATATGTATGTCGCTATATGGCTTGTCGCAAAGTGATTTTCGTCGGTACGACGTCGTTATACTGCGACAAGAGCAAGGTCGTCGGCGGTTTGTTGTAAAATTGGTACGTAAATCTGTCAGGTCTGCGACCTGTTTTTTCCGTCGTTGGTTCGTCGTATATCTTTTTCGTCGCTATTTTAAAATTTTTGATTTTTTTATATGCCTGGTCTGCGACATTTATGTTTCGTCGCAGGTTCGTCGCTGTTATTCAAATTAATATTAAATATTAAATTAGTATTAAATATTAAATATTTATAATTTATTAATAATATCAATATATTATTAATTAAATAGTTTTTATTATTATTTAATTTTTATAATATATTTTATTTTGTATATAAAATCATTTTTACGAATATTATACAGAAATACGGTATTTGTGTATTGAAATTCGTATAATTAAACAACACAAATGAAATTGAATCCATATAAATGTCGGATAAAATATAAAAGAACAAAGAATATGTCAATACAATAAATGAAATAGTCAGTAAGAAAAATTAAAAAATGAAATACTATGCAGAGGAAGGTGGAGGGGGATCATTTGGAGAAGGCTGACCATCCTGAGGGCGAGGCTGAGGCTGCGAGGAGCTGGAAAAGAAAGAGCGGAGGACCTGCAATAGCTGCGAGAGTTCCTGCTTCATCTCCTGTTGCGCCTGCTGAACCGACTGCTGCAGCACCTGCTGGGTCTGAGTGAGCTGCGACCGCTGTGCCTGTACACTCTCCTCATGCTGCGCCCTGATGGTCTCCATCTCATGCTGCAGCGCCGTATGATCTGCGTCCAGACGCGAAATATCCTCTGGCGTCGCAGAAGGCGCGGAGGTGCTAGCCTCGGAGGAAGCACCAAGATGCAAAACTTCGGAGAAGAATCGCGGCGCTGCTGATCCAACCCCGTACACCTCCCTCTTCTTCTTATTCTGAGAGCCGATGGTTCGAACCGCATCCCAATAAGCATGGTTCTTGTCGGCCTCTTCTCCCCTCTCTGCCAGTAATCTGTTGTACTCGTCCTGAAATGAGAATAAGAATTGTTAGGGTTTAGGGTTTAGAAATAAAACAAACTAAGGAAAAAAACAAATGATATTGTAGACTACTTACACTGATGTCGCGGGCCTTCGCCGCGATCTAGTCCTCCATCTCGTCGGAGGCTTTCTTCCGATGCGTCTTGTAGAAGGGATCATAGGAGGCAGACCACTCCCCTGTCTCCGCGTGTTGAAAGAATGAAATAAAATATGTTAGTGAAATCCAGAATTTTAAAAATTTCGGCATCACCTATTCGTTTATCAGAGGTATCCCGGCTTTAAAGGCCTTTCCCAAGTCAAATCAAAAATAAAAAGAAAAAGACAAATGAACACATATACTACTTACATTAACCATATACGAATACCAAAATAAACAACAGCGGAACATAAGAAATCAATGAATCTAAATAATCCACTTAAGTCAATGAATCTAAATAATCCAATGAAATAATGATTCTAAATAATTCAATATTAAAATACTTACCATAGCACGCATCGTGGTGGCGTGGGAAACCAAACCACCTGAGTGTGTGGCAGGTGCTGGGGCCTGTAGATTGCCACTGCGCCAGTTCGCTGCATTCCGGGTGCTGCGGGCTTGGTTAGCAGGGTCTAGCCACCCTTCTATCCACCCCGCCCAGGTGGCCTCAGATACGTAGGGAGGCCTCGCAGAAATAGGGTCACGCTCCCACTTGGTCTTGAGGGAGTTGACGAAGTCCCTGTAGCGTTTGGCGGCCCTCTGGCGCAAGGCCTACTCCACGTCGTGGGCGATGTCGGCTGGCCAGCTGTACGCCTTCTGCAGTTATTATACGGAGGAAAAATAAAAATGTGGTTAGAAAAATAATGATCGATTATGCATCAACAAGTGAAATTCATCAAATTTGAATACCTGAAACTCATCCCAGTAGAACCTACGTGTCTGCGGGGTGACACGGGACCAGGCATATCAAGCAGGGTCCTGCCTCAATGGAAGGACCGAGTGATGCAAGCGGAAATCTGGTCCGAGTCCGATGCAAACCTGAAAGAGGTGAAGTTGTTAGGAAAAAATAACTCGTGAAATAGATTTGAAAACATGTTAAAAAAATAAATCATTACTTACGTATGGGTAGCCTGTGACCAAGGGAGGGCACGAGGCCCTGGTATGACACCCTCATCTGATGCCGCATGAGACGCCGGATGATGGGCTGAACCGGTAGGTGTGGGTGGCGTCGGAGATCTGGGGGGTGCGGACTTATCGGCATGCCCTAAAAGGTCCACGTCCGCAGCCAGAGTGGCGGTCGACACCGAACCAAGCAGCTCATACTGAGAAACGAACAGATCAAACTGTCCTGAGAGGGCCTGTCTGGCTGGTGGGTAGGTGGGTCGAGTAGGTAAACACTCACTAGCCATCAGATCTGCAAGGGTGAAAAATTTAAAAGGCACATTCAACAAGTTTAGGGTTGGTTGGCCAAACAAATAAGATGTCCAAAAAATGACAAGTGTTTACATACATTTAATGCAAGATATTGAAAATTTTGATAATTTCGGCATGACCTATTCGTTTATCGGAGGTTTCCCGGCCTTAATGGCCTCTCACAAGACAAATCCAAATCCAAACAACATGTCATGATTAATCAAACTACATAATCAAACTTCATCATCAAATTACACTTCAAAGTATACATCACTGAACTTGAAACTTAAAGCATAAATATGCATCACCTCTAAACAAATTACACTTCAAAATATACATCACCTATACATCCTTATGATACATCACTTGTAACATGAATTATGCATAAAAACGGTAAATTTAAGAGAATTATGGGCTGCCAAAGTAAACACAATTCAGTTTAACAACAAACATGCTTCAACCATAAACTAGCTAAACAAAATATATGGCTTCAATAATATACATCATTTGAGCTTCACAGTTGAAAAATAAATAAAAGCTACTTAATACATCACTTGTAACATAAAATAGACATAAAAATTGAGAATTTAAGAGCATTAGGGGCTGCCCAAAAGCTTCCCAAACATACCTTAGCCACATGATCACCAACATGCTTACTTCATATGTCGTCGGACATGGAAACCCAACCCAGCGCCACCACCCCACTGCCCTACACCACCCCACTGCCTTACCCACCCCAACACCACCCAGCACCACCTAGCACCACCCAGGCCCATCCAGCACCACCCAGCACTTGCCCAACACCTGCCCAGCACCTGCCCAGCACCACCCAGCCCCACCCCGCCTCACCCAGCCCCACCCACAGCCACCCCCAGCCACCACTGCCCGGCCATTCACCACCTCCAACCACCCAACAGCCCTCCCCATAGTCCCCAACCCACCACCAACACGCACAACTCAAACCCAAAACAAAGAATTGAATCTATAACTAATTAAAAGCATTAAAAACGAAATAGGAAGAAAAACTAACCGGGGAAGGAGGTCACTGGAGAATGGCAGCGCAGGAGGAGCGGTGGTGGAGAGATTTCACGGGAGAGGGAGGTTTGAAATTGGGGGAAGAAATTCGCTGAAATGAGGAAGAAGAAGGGGGATTTCTGATTTAATTTCGACATTTTGCGACGAAATAGCAACGGTTGTTTGTCGCTATTTCTTGCGTCGTCGTTATTCCAAATGTGTGACGACACATTTTGTCGGTAAATCGTCGGGGCTCTTCAGTATTTAAAAAAAATAATAGAAAATATAAAGTACTTACAGACACACATTATGTGTATACATGTGTATAAGTACATCAACACATACACACTTTCACATAAAGAGGTACATAAAAATTTTGGCTAACGTCAATCTTCATTTTCATCCGCATCCTCATACGCATCTTCATTTTCATCTTCATCTACATGCTTGTCGTCCTCTTCATCCTCGTATTCGTCTTCGCCTAGATCTTCAATATTGTCAGCCGGTTGTATGTTGAGATGAATTTCGATAAAACCACCGTTCGGGTTATTTATAGGAAGATTGTACACTTCAACAAGTGTCGTATCCACAACGCGCGGGTTTTCTTCTTGAAATGCCTGAGATATCTGTTCATATATTGAATACTCCAACGTCAGATGATGAAACAAATCGGTAAGCATGCTCGTGCTTAGACACATAAGAACGTCACGTAATAAATAATAGTACCTCTCGAACGGATACATCCACCTGTACTGAACATGACCACCAACGCGTGCCTCATATGGTAGATGAACTGGCAAGTGTTCCATTCAATCAAAGAAGGCCGGAGGGAATACAGTTTCCAGCTTGCATAGGATCACTGGGATTTCGCCCTCCAGCCTTGACATATCATCCACCCTGAGTCTCGTGGATGTAAGAAATCTGAAGAACAAACTCATCTCGGTAAGTGCTTCCCATACATTGGTTGGAAGCAGCTCGCAGAATGCAATGGGCATCAACCGTTGCATGAACACGTGACAGTCGTGGCTCTTCATCTCGTGCAAACCGCGTTTATTCACGTCGATGTTCTTCGACAGGTTCGAAACATGGCCTTTAGAAAATCTAGCTGTCACCAGCTACGCTAACAACGCACTGACCTGCTCCACAGTCAGCGCGTACAAGGACTTTGGCATGTAGGATGTGCCAACGGGATGCAGCTCCGGTCGAATTTTGAGGTCGCGCATATCAAGTCGTGCCGTCAAATTGTCTTTCGTTTTTCCCGGCACATTCAGCACTGTATTAAAGATGTTGTCAAACACATTCTTCTCAATGTGCATGAAATCCAGGTTGTGTCGGATCATATTGCTCTTCTAGTACGGAAGCTCCCAGAATATGCTTCTCTTCTTCCACCCGATACAATCACGGGCCAGGTCTGTGTTGTGGCTGCCGTCCGGATCATCAGCGACTCCCACGAATCCATAGCTGTCTATCTCCTCCAACACCTCCGCACCCGTGAGAAGCTCGGGCTTCGTGTCCTTCTCGACGATGCCAGGCATGAATGCCGTCACGTTCTTTCTGTACAAATGACGTCTGGTCAGGAACTTCCTATGGCTGTCGAACCAGCAAATCTTACGTCCACCCCGACAACATAGTCTTCGCTTGCTTCATGCAGTAAAGGCAAGCGTATTTCCCTGCTGTACTCCACCCCGACAACATAGAATAAGCCAGGAAGTCGTTGATCGTCAACATCAGCGCAGCGCATAGCTAGAAGTTTTGTTTAGTCGATACATCGAATGTCTCCACGCCAAACTCCCACAACCACTTCAGCTCCTGTATCAATGGCTGTAGGTATAGGCCGATCTTCTGTTTCGGATTCCTAGGCCCCAGTGCGATCATAGTCAAGAACATGTATGGCTTCTTCATGCACATCCAAGGTGGTAGATTGTACGGCGTCACGATGACAGACCACGACAAATACTGCTCTCTCGACTGTCCGAACGGGTTGAACCTGTCTGTGCATAACCCCAACCTAACATTCCTTGCCTCAGACGAAAAACCTGGATTGTCGCATCGAACGTCCTCCAAGCATCGCCGTCAGATGGATGGCACATCTCATCGTCTTTCATGTAGTGCTCCGCGTGCCACCTCATCTGGCTAGCTGTGGCACCGGATGCGTAGAGTCTCTGCAGTGTAGGGGCGAGAGCTAAATAGTAGAATTGCTTTCTTGGCATATTCCAGTTTCTTTTGTTCGTTCTCCACCTGCGTGTCCCACAGACCCTGCACTTGTCTTCATCCTCGTTGATGCCCCAGTATATGATGCACCCCTCCGAACAACAATCGATCTTCTGAACCGGCAGTCCCAATGCCTGCAGCTGTTTCTTCGTCGAATAAAAACTGTCGACCATCGTGTTCCCTTCGGGAAGAGCTTCCCTCATCAGCTGACACATCCCATCATACAATCTCTCCGTCATGCGGTGCTCCGTCTTCATGCTCGTCATCCGACCGATCTTGGTATACACATTATATCTTTTGCATATGATGAGTGTTTAAACATCTCACACACGTTCATTATAATGTGTATATTATTGGTATACACATTATATCTTTTGCATATGATGAGTGTTTAAACATCTCACACACGTTCATTATAATTCTATGAGTTGGTGTGCATGTGTATATATATGTATGTTGTTGTGTCACTAACTTGCCAAGGAAGTTTTCACAACTTACCACAAGGACAAAAGAGTACTTTTTAACTTTTACAAGGCCATATCTTATGAAGAATGCCTATAAGAACGAAACGACAAAGTTGGAGTATAATTACAAGCTTATTTGACGTATTTGGTTTCCAATCGTATTTTGGTCATTTTGGAGACAAGGACATTTTGGTCATTTACACAAATTTATTTTTTGTTTAATGCTAAGATGTTTGCCATATGGATTTCTTATATATGGTCTTGATCGTCTTTGTGGTATTCATGGTCTTTATATCTGTATCAGCCATATGTTATGGATTTTTTTTCTCGGGTTTCTTATGTTATGACATTTATTTTGTCATGCTATATGGTCATCAACTTATTTTTATATACATATTTTTGGACTTCCCTATTATTATTTTCAGCAGAATATTGGCCATGTGGTTGAGGAACAACCGGCCACTCTTGAAGGAAAGAAAAAGGAAAGTAGTTTGGATCAAATTGTGATAATTACAAGGCGATATCTTCTCACCATTATCCAATCATGGTCATCAGGTTTTCCACTCATTTGTAACATAAAAGTGTCCATATGTGTATATGTGAGGTGGACAAATCAGATTTCAACATATATGCAAGACTACACCATATAGACCAACCAAAATGCTCCAAGATGACCACTTGGCAAGGATCTACACACTTGGCTCCAAAGGTGGCATGGAATCCGGTATTTGGAAGTTGAAATGCAGCTAATTTTTTCATCTCTTATCCATCTCAAATTTTTGTAATGGTTGAGCAAAAGATGGCGAAGGAAGTGGCTATCAAAACCACTTGATTCTACAAAAATTTTTGCAGAAACTTTGTAGCATAAAAATGGAAGTTGAAATGTTCCAATCATATCCTTTGAAGGTGCCAACTATGCAAAATGGTGAGGTGGTCATCTAATCAAGCGAAGACAATTAAGATTGATGACATTGAAGGTGACATGTGGGCATTCTAATCAACATAACGGACTACTCACACCTATAAATAGGAGTAGAGTTGAATAAGGAAGACAACACATTGAGCTCTTTTCTTCCTTACTTCTTCTCTTCTCCATTGTTGTTCTTCAAACTTTCAGTTGAAACTATAGTTTTTTGAGTTGTCCTTTTGCTGCATTTACACCTCTTTTATTCATAAAATTTGTAATTGATTAGTTATTCTATAAGGCTACATCAATAGGAGGTGATTACATTCTTGTATGGTAAAGGTGCTGTGATCAAGTCTTGATTATGGTTGCTGTATGAAAAAAAATAAAGTACTTTGGAAGGTGTAAGGTGTTCTTTTCATAGTGAAAATCTAAGGAAAGATGTTCCTTGAGACTAAAATAGGTCACATGGACCGGGACCAGGATAACTTTTTTGTGTTTGTCTTCTTTACTATTCTACCTGTTTTTCACAGTTTTAGCATTTAACTTTACATGATAATGTAAATTAGTAAAATGCTTTTGAAATCTTCGATTTTTTGTGAGAATAAATTCTAGACTGTTACCTTTTATTTGCAATAAGAAACATCGAATTTGAGTAAAAGAAAGCTAGTCATTCAGTCTTTGGAAGATTGTTGCTCTATCGTCCCAATAAATTGACCAATCTTCAAGAAACGTGCACTTCTAGCCATATTTAGCATCAGTTCAACGTCTTTTGGAATCATAAACAGACATCTTAAGGATATTTCAATACAAGAATCTACCTTTTTGATCGAGTATATAAAAATCTATAGTCTTTCAAAATTTGCTAACTTTCTGCCCATTTCAGTTCAAACCGATCATCTAAAGTTTTACACTAGTTTGACGGAACATACATATTTAGTTTTTTCCCATTTTTGGACAGATTGCACCAGAGGAGGCAACTCTAATCTCGGTAAATGACAAAGTAATAAATTATTAAAATGATTGGATTGTGGATTCTGCTTGCTCCAATCATATGACTGGAGATGAGAAGAAATTCTCAAGCATAACGGAATAGAAAGGCAAGCGAATGGTGATGACCGCCAAGAATTCCAAGCTGCCAATTACACACGTCGGTGAGACCGA